>SNQJ01S0051381.1:0-45760 GCA_010110895.2 Picea sitchensis | reverse complement strand
ACTCAAATTGCAACTAGTCACCATAGGAGTACTTACAGGTTTTCGATCTTCCATTCCGAACTTATTCAACATTTCTTTGATATGCTTGGTTTGGGAAATGAAAATATCTTCATCTAGCTGAGATATCTGAAGTCCTAATAAGAATGTCAACTCGCCAAATAGTGAAATTTCAAACTCATTCTGCATGTCATTTGCAAACTTCTTACTCATCCTGTCATCATCACTTCTAAAGATGATGTCATCCACATATACTTCAATGATAAGTATGTCATCCCTATCCACTTTTATGTAGATCGTTCTATCCACGTTACCCTTTCTGAATCCTTATTGTTGTAAGTACTTGTCCAATATTGAATACCAGGCTCTAGGGGCTTACTTGATCCCATAGAGAGATTTCTTCAATCTTCCAACGTAGTCTTCTCTCTATAATAGTAGAAACTTTTCTGGTTGTTCGATGTAGACTTCTTCTTCTAATTATCCATTTAAAAATGTTGATTTTACATCCATATGATATAATTTTATCCTTTTGGAACAAGCATTATAGTCCAATATCATTTTGATTGCTTCCATTCTAGCAACTGGGGAAAAAATTTCATCAAAATCTACTCCTTCAACTTGAGCATATCCTTTGCATACTAGCCTTTATTTGTTTTTGGTTACCTATCCATCTTTGTTTATTTTTTTTCTGAACACCCATTTTATACCATTCACATTTTTTTTCTTAGGTCTTAGAACCAGTTTCAATGTCTCACTCTTCTCTATTTTATTTAGTTTTTCTTCCATGGCCTTGATCCAATGTTCATCATTGTTGGCTTCTTCAAAGCTAGTAGGTTCAACTGTGGACAATAGTGCTAGGTGTCTCTGTTATGGTGTACATACCCATTTTCTTCCTTTGGTTTCTATTCCGACATTTTAATCTCCAATGATTTGTTCTGGTGGATGATTCTTCTCTACTCGATGGTTAGGTATCCTAAAAAGTATTTGAAGCTCTTGCTAGCCATTTTCTTCTTGTTCTTATTCTAGCTATTGTTGTTCTTGCTCTTCTTCTTCTTGTGCTTCTTCTTCCACTTCTTCCACTTTTAGTTCTTCTTTTGTTTCCTTCCCTTTTAAATTTTTTCTTTCTTTCTAGTCTTGATCACATTTGTTTCATCAATATTTACATTGATGTTTTCTACTAATTTTTTTATTCTTAGGTTGTAGCAATTGCATGCCTTGATTTTTCTTGAATAAGAAACCAATATGCCTTTATCGACTTGAGAATCAAATTTTTCAATACTATTATCTTCTCTTTTTATGTAACATTTTCTTCCAAATACTCTAAAGTGCTTGCAATTTGTCGTTCTTCCCTTCCATAGGTCATATGGAGTCTTGTCACTGTTACTTCTGAGCATTCCTTTGTTCTAGATATGAACTATTGTAAGTACTGCTTGTACTCAAAAAATAATACTCAACTTAGAATTTTCCAGCATGGTTCTGATCATCTCTTGTACAGTTTTGTTCTTCCTTTCAATGACTCCATTTTGATGAGGTGTCCTAGCTACTAAGAATTGACTTTTTATTCCATCATATTCACAAAATTCCATGAATTATTTTGATTTGAAATCACCTCCATTGTCTAATCTCAAGAACTTGATTTTCAAATCTGCCTCATTTTCAACTATCTCTTTGAATATCTTGAAACATTCAAATGCCTTTGACTTTTTATTGAGAAACATGACTATGCTCATTCTTGTAAAATCATCAATTAGTATCATAAACTATTGTTCACCATTCATTCCTTTTTTTCTCATTGGTCCATATAAATCAGTGTGCACAATCTTCAATGTTTTTGTTGTAGAGTATTCCTTCGTTCTGAACTCAGTTCTTGTTTTTTTTCCATGTCGACAGTTCTTGCACATAGTATTGGTTGACTTTGAAATTTCAAGAATTTCTCTTACTGCTTCCTTTCTTATAATTTTCACAAGATTGTCAAAGTCCACATGCCACATTCTTTTGTGAAAAAACCAACTTTCATTTTATTTCCCAAGCAACATCTTTCCTTTCCAATCTCATTTAAGATGTATATGTTTTTGAACTCCCTATTGATGTAGCCACCAATTTTTCTAATCTTTCTTACCTTATCTCACATTTATTTGACTCGAATAGAAGTGTGTGTCCTTGGTCACACATTTGACTTACACTTAGCAGATTTTGCTTCACATTTTGACAAGTAGGACATTTTCTGCCTTGGAATCTTTACTTCCAAGCTTGACTATGCCTTTTCCTATAATTTTGGCTGAGTTATGATTTCCAAATGAAATTGATCGATCTCTTTCTTTCTTTAGAGTTGCAAATCTGTCTCTATGATCCAAATTATTTTTAGAATGAAATGAGGTAGAGAAATTACAATGGAATACTCATGAAAATTGCCAAAAATAGAGAAATACAACAATACTTGATTTCTATTAATGAAATAATTGTAAAGAGACTGTAAAAATACAAAGTGAAAGACTCGTTAGAATGGTGGCAGTTTTATCTCTGAGAAGAGATGTGATGGCTACACTCATTATCCAGAAGATGATTATAATGAGGCTTTGAAGGCCTTTTTATGATAAACATGAATTCCAAAGCCCTACACATACAAAAACCTAACCCTAGGAGATGAAATGCCAAAATTCATGTGGGCCCCATTTGGGTAAGTTAGTACATTAACTTCCCAAGGTCGTAACTTTTGCATACGATCTCCATTTTAGGCGCGTGATAGCCCGTTGGAAAGGTCTTTTCAAGAACTATGCATTATGCCATCAAACTCTAACTCTGTCTATAGTTTGATTGTGGAACGCCAAAAAAACTTTGTTTAGGGCCCCAAAACGACCCTGGAAGTACAGAAAGATGTGTTGACATGAAAACATAAAAAATAAGCCAATTGGATTAGCTAGGAGGCTACCAGTATCCACCTGGAAGATGTGTAAGGCTTCTGAAAACCCCTGAAGTGTATAACCCACAATTACAAAGAAGTACAAAAGATCGTGTTGAACTAAAAAATAACAAGAGGAGCTAGTTGGAATAGGTGGGCTGCCACCAATATCCATCTGGATCAGTCCTCCCCCTTAGGAAAAATGGTCTCCATTACATTTAGTTCCCAGGGAAGAGGGGAAAGTATTTTCTGAATCTGAATCTTGGTGAGTGGCATGCCTTGTTGGAGAAGTTGTGTTGCTTGGTCTGTGGAAGACTATCACAAACCTATTGCTGGCAGGGTTGAATATGTTCCACCAACCTGTTGTCTCTAGGTTTGATGGGGCATTGTGTAGGCACTATTGTAGGTGAAGAAACAATATCTTATTTCTCTTTGACAATCTGTTTTTGATGGATAGAAGGTGTTGAGGCTGCAGTGGTTGCAGCGGTATTCTATGCATCTTTTGAATAGACTATGAAGATGATGAATGTTGTAGTATGAGATATTAACTTGTGGCACTGTTTTGGTCGAGTAGTAGTCGAAACTACCTCTGGTATCCTATAGAGATGACCTTCCATAGTAATAGTGAAACTACAGGGTCTATAATTATATACAACATGACGTTTCTACATATATGGTTGGCCCAAAATAACATCACAGACATCAAGAGGGGAAACATCGCACACTAACTCATCCTTGAAGGGTTGGATTCCATAGGACAAGTGACACTGTTGGCTGACACGAAGATCTCGTCCTTGGTGAAGCAACCCAATGTTGTATGGTTGTGGGTTTGGTTTTGTTGACAACCCCAACTATTTGATGAGCTTAGCTGAGATGAGGTTCTTCTGGCTGTCATTATCAACAATGAAATGCAATGGGGTCCCCTCACCCACATCCATGAATGGAAGAGGTGTTCCCCCTCTTCAGGATCTATTGGTTCTTCTGGTTGAATTATTGTGGTGACAACAGTAGCAGTGGGTTATGTGTAGATGATCTGTTTGTTTTCTATATTTTCTAGATCGGGTTCCGAATCAGGGTTCGTCTCCATGTTTTTTACCTCGGCCACCAATGACTATTTCGAGTGACATTCATTGATGTTGTGCCCAGGGATTTTGTGGAAGTTACACAACTTCCCAATGTCATTCTTCATCTTTCCTTTACCCTTATTGTCTTATGTCTTGGACTGGTTGTATAGAGAATGTTGGTTAGGTTCATATTTTCCATGCTTTGGTTGTTGCAAATTTGTAGACCCGAATTTTCATTTGTTCTAGTGCCTAAATTTCTGCTCGATTTTGACAGCATAGTGATAAGTAGCTCCCAATGATGAGATGTTTAGTACATCCATTTTGCTTTGGATGTACCTATGTAGAGCCCCATGGTATTTCAGAACCAAATGTCACTTGAAGTCTTTGATACCCAACTTGGTGCACAAGGTATGGAAATTATTTGGGAACTACAATATTGTTTGGCTCCTCTCTTGTCGTAGTGTTGTCCATTTCATGTACTGGTATTCATAGTTATCAATGGGATAGTATTTTTCTTTGACCACATCCACAAAAAAATCCCAAGTGGGCTCGGCCCCATATATTCTAGATTCCTCTATGGAACTTTTCTCCTAGTAAGTTTCCCACCAATGTTTGACATGGGGGAGAGCCTTGAGGAGTGCGAAGGTGATATTTTCCTTGTTAGAAAATTTTTGAACAGAGAAATAACCTTCTAATAGATTTAACCATTTTTCTAGGGCATCTGCATCTATCTGACCTTAAAATATGGGAATATCAAAATTAACTTGTACCTTGAAGGGAAAGGTTCCTCCAAAATGGCCACTAGATGAAGATGCATCTGTTACTATTGGTATGTGTTGAAGGATGTGTGAAAAATTCTCTATCATTCCATCCATGTGTCAAATGAGAGCTAAGCAATAGGTTAATAGAATCTTTTTCTCCGTCGTTTTTCTTTTCTGCCACCATCAAGGGATTCTTGGGCGTGCGAGAGTGATTTTCCTCAAGAGAGAAAATCTCGAGACCCAACTGGCTATACTTGGACCTCGTCGGGAAAATGTGTTAGAAAACGATCAAGAGAGGCCCGCTTTGATACCACTGATCTGGATTATTTTTGGAATGAAATGAAGCAAAGAAATCACAATGAAATACTCATGAAAATTACCAGAAACGGAGAAATACAACAATACTTAATTTATATCAATGAAAGAATTGTAAAGAGATTGTAAAAATACAGAGTGCAAGACTCATTATAATGGTGGCATCTTTATCTCTGAGAAGAGATGTGACGGCTACGCTCATTCACCATGAGATGATTACAATGAGCCTTTGAAGGCCTTTTTATGATAAACATGAATTCTAAAACCCTATACATCCAAAAACCTAACCTTAGGAGATGAAACGCCAAAAGTCATGTGGGCCCTGTTTGGGTAAGTTAGTACATTAACTTCTAGCGGTTGTAATGTTTGCATATGATCTCCATTTTAGGTGCATGATAGCCCGTTGGAAAGGTATTTTCAAGAACTATGCATTATGTCATCAAAATTTGTCTTCGTCTACTGTTTGATAGTGGCACGCAAAAAAAACATTGTTTAGGGCCCCAAAATGACCTTGGATGTACATAAAGATGCGTTGACATGAAAACATACAAAATAATATAATTGTATTAGATAGGAGGCCACTAGTATCCACCTGGAAGATGTGTAGGGCTTCAAAAAGCCCCAGAAGTGTAGAACCCACAATTACAAAAAAGTATAGAAGAACATGTTGAACTAAAAACTAACAAGAGGAGGCAATTGGAATAGGTGGGTGGCCACCAATATCCACCCGGATCACTTTTCCATCTATCATATTCTTTGAACAACCATTGTCAATGTATCAATCACTTCTTCTTCTTTGGGATTGTAGAGAAATAGAACATTCTTCAAGATTCATTTTATCATGCTTCCTTTTCCATATTCTTGATGGTTCTTTCACATGACTGTTACAATCCTTCTTTGGTTTCTTTGGAGGAACAATCAATCTCCAATCTTTGGTCATGTGTCTAAATTGTTTGCATTTATAACATTCTACTTCATCACTTAATGAGCCAAAACTATTATAGTTTCTCTTATATGCTTCATGAGGCTTTCTAAGATGATTAATTCTAGAGTAACCTTCATAGTTTCTTATGTTATTAACATAAGCTCTACAATTTATAAAATTGTGCCTAAAATTGTTACGTGAATAATATAAACCGAGAAAAATAGTTTGGTACCTAAGTGTAGGAGAACTTTTGAATGGTGTTATATCTGTAATCTTCTTCTTGAGTTATCTCCATGGTTGGTTTCTAATTTTCAATTATGGATCTTCTATGTGGTGTTGTTATTTTGTAATATTCTTCTTGAGTTCTCTCCATTCCCAATTTTTCTCCCATGAAGGTATGCATTCTTCCTTCTTGATGGGACCTGCGATGACTTCTACATAAGTCTTTTTTTTTGCTTCTTTTTTTGTCGTCATGGAGCTTAAACCTTTCTCGGTGTGCATTTGTTTGTATCATAGTGCATATTTTTCATGGTATGGCCTTTGATTGCTGATGATTTCATCCAATATTTTAATGTTGTTCTGTTGTATGTATTTCTTTTGAAGTTCCTTCCTTAGCGAGATTATTTCTTTTTCCAGGCTCTCCTTTATTTCCTCATTTTCTTCTAACTGGTTTTTGAGTGTTTCTTCAATTGTTTTGGATTCTTCTATGTGGACCTTTAGCTTCATAATCATCTATTGATGTTGAGATTTGAGATTTTGAGAATGCTCCTTAAGCTTGATCATTTCTTCCTTGAGTGATTTGTTTTTCTTCCGTTCTCTTTTTAGTTCATTTAAGGCACTAATTAGTTTTTCTTCAAGATCTACTTCACCTTCTTCTTCATAATTCTCTTCATGATTTTCAAATTCCATAAAGACTACATTTTCTGATTCACTATCGCTATCATCATCCTCATCCGATGATGAACTTTCCTCTCTTGAGTAGATACCTTTCTTGAATATTTTTTTTTTTGCTTCTTTTCTTGTCTCCTTTCTGATATTTCTTTTCTTTATTGGGTGCTTCTTCTTCAACACTATCTATATTCTTAGCATAAATACATTTAGAAGAAAAATAACCAACTCTTCCAAAATTAAAGCGCATTAAGGTAAGCTTACATTTGTACTTTCCAGTTCCTCTTTTAAACTTCCTTACAAAGTTAGCTATTTCTTCATCTCCATCTGAATAATCATTGCAGCTGTAGTTTGACTTTGTCTTTTACTTATTCTTCTTTTTCTTCTTAGATTCCTTGAAAACCACTTCCTTCCTGGATGGATTATCCTACTCTATCCCCATTTCATAATATGTAAATATTCTAGGTAGCTCATCCATGCTCAACGCATCAAGATCTTCTCTTTCTTCTAGGGATGAAATATTAGGATCAAATCTCATTGGAAGCGATCTCAATACCTTTTGAAAAACATTGATTCTTCAATTTCTTCTCCCAGTCCTTTAATAACATTCATTATTTCATCGACTCATAGAAAATAAGGTACAATATCTTCATCTTCCTTCATTTTCAATTGTTCAAATTGACCTCTATAAGTTTGAATCTTGGACGCTTTGACTTTGGAATCTCCTTCGTAAATATTTTGAAGTTTGTCCTAAAGATCCTTTGCAGAGTCACAAGGTATAACCTTGACATGTACTAAATTAGTCATCCCACTTAGAATAAAATTTGTATCCCTTGTGTTGTTTTCAACATGTTTCTTTCCATCCTTATTTGTTGGGGGAGTGGTAAGCGCTTTGTATCTATTTACTACTGCTAGCCATACATCAAATCCTTGTGGTTTCAAAAACATTTCCATCCTTCTCTTCCACAAGGCATAGTTATGACCATCAAATAGTGGTATTTCATTCTTAGTTCACTACATGATATCTTCCAGTAATTAGGCTATTTTTTGAATAATCCGGATATGATACCAATTGTTGGAATACTACAGGGGGTGAATCAATATTATGCACTTTTACCACTTTTAACCAAAATATGTAAACATCAATTCATCAATGTAACATCCCATGGACATCAACACCACTACCGAGCAACGCCACTGCGGAAGATACATACATACATGCACACACACATACATACATACATACATACATACATACATACATACATACATACATACATACATACATACATACATACATACATACATACATANAGTAATTCAAACATGAAACATAATACATGATAACATTTAAGAATCATAGTCATGCATAACATATATAATTGAGCACGGAAATGATACTTATATTTTAACTGGATTAAAACCACCAACTACGTGCAGACCTTCCACGAACCTCCTAGCCTTAGACCACACTACTCATCATGCTCAGTAGTGGGTCACCCCCGAGTTGGGCCTAAACACTGTCGGGAAAGGGAATTCTAGGCTTGGAAAGGACTACAAGAAAGTTGCACAAAACAACAGGAAGGATCTTTTATACCAGGAGCCACTTACGCCCACAACCTATAGACCCTCATTCCCCATACACCTGCTCCACCCCAGGAGGGTACACCTTCACTAAAACAAGTCCATCGGCTAGTACACCTCCGTTACCTTAGGTTTCATCAACATGATGGACTAGAAGTCTTAGAGTACTGTAGCTTCTATAGGAATCCCTTCTAGGAGAAATCATTTCCCAACAAACTCTCTCACCTGGGAGAGTTTCTCAAAGGCCTGACAACCTGCTTCTTCAATTAAGCTCCTAAGCAATACTGCAACAACATTCAACTAACATATGGGTGACGAAAACAACAGGAATCAGTTATTGACCCAAAAATGGCAACGACCAGACGGTAAGACACATCACATCTCAGGCAATTACCTAGGTGTCAGGTTCCACAGAAGACATAGATCAACTCACGATTCACTGGTTTCAAGATGCGTGTCAAGAAAATTGTAGAGGTCGAAGATGGAGGCCAATTATTTCATGCGGAGGATGGAAGAATGGGAATCACACCCCCAACATGGATTGACTCTTTGATTTTAACTGCATGCGCCTAGGTCAACACTTGTCTTCCTAGAGCTACATGCACTCCATTTAGCATACGTTCCTTTTCCAGGAACTTAGGACAACACTGATCAATTGTCCAGCTTATCCTTTAGGAAATAATAATAAAATATTATTCCCTTAGAGGTAAGCCCCCTAGCTTAGGCCCTAGGCCCAAATAGTTAGCCTCCTTCCTTACCCTACCTAGTGGAGTTTAGTCCCCCATCACTCTTTCTTCGCGGTTGTTCTACATGTAGCGATCTTTATATTTTATTAATGATCTACATAATTACATATACAAAATCAGGCTCATGGCCTTAAGCATCTAGGCTCTCCAACCTAATAAACATATAATTCTTCAGCTTATAAACACTTGGCTTACTAGCCTATAAACATAATTACAGTTCAAAAATATAACTGGGGCTCATCCTTGGGGTATTACAATCCCCTCCTCTTATTTTTGCACCGTCCTTAGTGCAACTTGTTTACACAACATCAACAAGATTTTCAAAATATTAAAAAAGATGAGGGTATTATGCCCGCATAACATCCTCATGTTCCCATGTCGCATCCTCGGGACCGTACCAGGTCCACTGGACTTTTACAAGACCTATGGCTCGATTCTAGAGTTGCTTTTTTTTCCGGTCTAGTATACGCACAAGATGCACTTGCAAGATGCCTTATTGCTCCACCTGAATCACATTCCAATCAATGACATGATTAAAATCAGGTATATATTTCTTAAGTAATGAAATATGAAACACATTCTGCACGGTCATGGAGGCAGGCAATGCAAGCATATATGAAACTGGTCCAATCCTTTATAGGATTTCAAATGGCCCACAAAATATGGCTTCTAACTTGGAGAAGTTTCCCAACTTTAGGGAACTTCTATTGTCTTTCACTTTCAGGAAAACATGGTCACCCACTTTAAATTCCTTGTGGGTTCTGTTCCTATCAACATAAAATTTCTTCCTGTCTTGGGCAGCTTTAAAATTCTTCTTAATCTTCAACATTTGTTCTTCCATTTCCTTGAGAAACTCTATCCCAACCACTGCCCTATTAGCTGGGTTATCCCAACTTATTGGAGTGTTTCACTTTCTACCATAAAGTGCTTCAAATGGTCTCATCTTCAAGGATGCTTGATATCCATTGTTGTAGAAAAATTCTACCAAATGTAGGTAGTCTTCCCATTTATATGGTTTTTCCATCACATACATCCTTAGCATGTCTTCTATCACTTGGTTCACCCTCTCTGTCTTCCCATCAAACTCAGGATGATAAGTTGTGTTGAAGTTCAAATTCATTCTAAACCCTTTGAATAACCCCTTCCATAACCTTGAGGTAAATTCCGGGTCTCTGTCAAACACAATTGTTTTGGGAACACCGTGCAATCATGCTATTTCCCTCATAAATATATCGACAACAATAGCTTCCTTGTGAGTAGTCTTTAATGGAATAAAATGGGCAACTTTCGTCAGATTATCCACCACCACCATGATTGAATCATGTTGCTTGCCAGTTCTGGGCAATCCTATGATGAAATCCATTGCCACCACTTCCCATTTCCACTCAGGAATGGGTAAATGATGTAGCAAACCTGTTGGGTGCCTATGCTAAAATTTGAATTTCTAGCATTCCATACATCTGGCGATGTATTCTGCAATTTCCTTCTTCATACCTAGACAAAAGTAATGGCTCTTGACTGCTGCCACAATTTTTTGATATCCAGGGTGCCTAGCAGAAGACACATTATGAATTTCTTTCAAAATCATAATTTTCAATTCCTGGACATTAGGTACATAAACTCTATTTTTGTATAGGAGTGTCCATCAGCTTCCAATTTATAATCTTCCACTCTCTGTAGCATCTTACCTTGTTGTAGCTTTTCTACCAATTCCATGTACTGCAAATCTGCATTTGCAGCTTCTGAAATTCTACCTTTAATATTCGTTTGATACATGCTAATGGTTGTAGCATGTAGTTCATGCACTCTTCTGCTGAGTGCATCAACCACTTTGTTTTCCTTTCCTTTGATATGCTTGATATCAAAGTCATACTCACAAAGGAATTCCAATCATCTACTCAACCTAGCATTCAAGGTTGGATGATCAAACAAATACTTCAGACCCTTATGGTTTGTCCTTAGTTCAAACCTCCTTCCCTTGAGGTAGTGCCTCCATTTCTTCAGGGCATGTACTATGGTTGCCAACTCCAAATCATGAGTGGCATAGTTATTTTCATGCTCTTTCAATTTTCTGGATTCATAACATATTACAAACCCATTCTAGCTCAGGACTCCTCCCAGTCCTTCTTTGCATGCATCTGTACACACTACAAAATATTCTTTTGGATCTATGATCCTCAGGATTGGAGAACTGGTTAACAACTGCTTCATTTGCTGGAAGCTTCTCTCACATTCTTCTGTCCATTGAAATTTCTTCTCCTTCCTTTGCAGGGAAGTGATGGAATGAGCTATCCTTGAGAGCCCTGCAATGAACCTTCTGTAATAGATAGCTAGAACCATAAAGGATCTGACTTCTTACACATTATTTGACATTGACCCTTCTCTAATGGCTTCTATCTTCTCAATATCCACGTCTATACTATCCTTTGAAATGATATTCCTCAAGTAATGGATCTACTTTTGATAAAATGAGCACTTGCTCAATTTGGCATACACTTGGTTCTCTCTTAGAAGCTGCAACACCATCCTCAGATGTTATTCATGCTCCTCATACATCTTGGAATATACCACGATGTCATCCAAAACGACTATGACAGACTTGTCTAGATATTCCCTAAACACACCATTCATAAGGCACATAAAAACAACGGGTGCATTTGACAACCCAAATGGCAACACTATGAATTCATAATGACCATACCTTGTTCTAAAGGTTGTCTTGTTGATGTATTCATCGTTTATCTATACATGGTGATACCCTGACCTGAGATCTATTTTTGAAAATATCTTGGCATCCTTCAACTGATCAAAGAGATCATCGATCCTTGGCAAAGGATACTTGTTCTTAATAGTCACTTTGTTCAACTGTTTGAAATTGATGCACAATATCAACGTCCCTTCTTTATTCTTCATGAACAGGACCAGGGAACCCTAAGGTGACACACTTGGGCATATATACCCCTTCTTCAAAAGTTCTTCAAGCTGCATATGTAGCTCTTTCAGCTATGGTGTACTCATTCTATAAGGAGTTTTTGACATTGGAGCTACTCCGGGCATCAGGTTTATAGATAACTCAATATCTCTTTTCGGGGGTAGTCCTAGTACCTCTTGGAATACATCTTCAAAATGTTTTAATACTGGATGGTATTCAATATTTGACACCTTATCCTTGGGTTCTTCCTCCACATGGGTTACAAATATTTGACAACCTTTCCTGTAGCACTTCTTCATCTACATTGTTGAGATTTCTCTGACAGTAACTGCCCTTGGGATACCTTGCACTTTCCTTGGGTTTCCTTCCTCATCCAGGAAAGTGAATGCCTTGCTATGGCATTCTAAGATGGCATGGTGTTGGTCCAACCAATCCATCCCAATTAAACAGTCATAGGAACCTAAAGGTAAAATGTTCAATTCATCCCTTGTGCTCAGTCCCTTCATGTCCACTAGACATGACTTAACCAAATCAACAAACCTTTCTCTTGGCTCCTATAGCCAACTGCACTAACCAAGATTTTCCATGCTTCCTTCTTGGTAAATGGAAAATTTCTGCCATTCTAGGATCTATGTAACTATGCCTAGCTCCTGAATCAATTAAAATAGTATTGGGTTGGTTGTTGATCATAGCTTCCACTTCAATCATATGTGACTGATATTATGCTTGCTTGTTGTCCAGGGCTGCGTAGATCCTGGGTACACTTCTTCCCATGTCCTCCACTATTTCTTCCTGTCAAACATGGTGAACAACTCTCACTTTTTCACTTTTGTGGGGGCAATCCATGTACCTATGATTTCCTTTACAACCCCAACATTCCATAGGTGGTTGTCTTGGCATTTTCCCACCTACTTTAGCCTTCCTGGGCTCTCTAAAACTTGGCTGTCCTTGAGGGATATTCCTGAAAAATGGTGGTTTGTTTCCCTTTTTCCTCTTCTCCCTCTTAAACTTCTTCTTGTCTTCCCAAACTTTTTGGAAAGTAGGCTCTTCTTTTTGTTGATCATATAAGCATTTTTATCTCCTTATAGTTCCTTCCATAGTTTTTGGGTCATCATACTAGATCTTGTCATTGATGGAACATGGCATCCCACTCAGATACCTTTGAATCTTAACTGTCTCATCCTTGATGAAGGGAACATATTTCAACAACTCGAAGAATCTCCTTTCATACTCATCAATGGACATACTTCCCATCTTGAGTTCCAAGAAATCTTTTATTTTCTTGTCATAATACCTCTTAGTTAAGTACTTCTTTTCAAAATGTCTCTTGAATTCCCTCCATGTAACATTATTCTCTCTGAAGTCCTGTACTTGCACAAGCTTCTCCCACCATATGGATGCCTTTCCTTTAAGTTGGTAAATCGCAATTCTTCCCCCTGCATGGGAAGAATAGTTTTGTAGTTGGAAATATTTCCTCATGCCCAACAACCATGTCTCAACATCTTCATCTTTCTTGTGTTCTCTGTTAAAAGTAGGAGGCTTAATCTTGTATATTTCTCCCTTCATCTCATCCACTCCTGATCTCCTATGCTTTCTGGTAGGATATGGTCTTGAACTACTGTGTGCCCTCTTATTAGAATGCTTTAGGGAGTGACGATGATGTCTATTAACGCTTCTTGATCTTCTTTCCTTCTCAGGGGTCTTGCAACTCCTTGTTTTTCTTGAGTCACTCTCCTTATCCAACTTCTTTTCAATTATCTCCAGACTCTGCATCAAATTTAAGTTTAATTCTCCCTGTCAATCCCTGGCTTTCATGAGCTTTCGGTTATCTTCTCGGTGAGCCTGGGCATCTTTCTACAATCTTTCAATGATTTTAATCATATGCCCTTCCCTGTCTATCTCTTCTCAATGGTCATTAGAGTTTGATCCTTCCACTCCCAAATGGACATCCATTCCTTTTACTTCATTCTCTGAACTAGACGCATTTCGTGCCTCCTCCATTTCCCTGCACTCAGTGGAAATTTGATTCGGATCTGAAACTCATTAAACTCTGCAAACACAATGTGCAGTCAACCGAAGTTTGTCAGGCCATCAGTCCTTAACAATTCCCACAGTATTCATAAACCAATATGATTCAAGAAAACTCTCAAATTCCATTTTCTTTCTGAGCTCTGCTCTGCTATAATTTTCAGGCACTAGTCCTTTTCTCTCAACCCTCAACCCACACGATCATGGGCATGATCAAGTGCTAGATCAATAGGTTCTTACTTGGGCCTTCGAATTCAAGATTTTTCAAAGAACAACTGTTGGCACAGGGGCATACCCAGGGTTCAATGATACAATAGCGCACCAACAAAACCCTAACTACCGACCCTTTCGGCAACACCTACGAAGCAGATGAAGTCTCACCCGAGTAGAGGTAGGGATGGTTGCAAGACTCAGGTGTCTGCAACCTTAGCTGGGACACAGATACATGATTATATCACTTAGAAAAAACTTAGCATATATCATTCATCAATATTCCACTTAGATCTACTTCGCTGACATAACAGAGCATCACAACATTCAACTAGGTCTAGGTTATTTTAGCACTTAGCAATAATAAGATAGATCAGATCTGGTAGACCAAGCACTTAGCATATTCATACACATCAGAACTAGCATTCATATACATCTCTAGCACTAAGAATAAGTAAGTCTGTCTAATCACATATAAGCACTTAACAATACAAAAATTCTAAGAATAAGCACAAAGCCCAACACACGGTATTTGCATGGTTCACCCCCACCCTGGGGCTACGTCCACCAACTCTTCTTCTTTATTAGCTTCAGTCAATCTGGTTACAACATAGAGCTATCAAAATCCTACTCCGCATAGGACAGGAGATCTACGCGCACCTTTCCAAATCCTCCTTCCTTGAGTAGATCTAGCACAGAGCCTCCTTACAATCTATGCACTCAACACTTACAACACTTGCACTCAGCTTTGCAAGCCAATCACATAGATTCCAATCTAGCACTTAGCCTATTGCCATCCTCTTACATTGCCTAGGTACTTATTTATATATTACAAAAGTGGGCCTAAGCATGGGTAAACCCATGGGCCGACATCCCTTTCCCATTATATATTCCCAAAAACCCAAAAAGAACCCAAAAAGGGGGTCTAGCTTCCGCAATCTCTTCTTCGCTTTGCGCTTTGTCATCGACAGGTTGTCAAAGTCCCAAAAACAGTCAAATATGACCAAGTGTTCCTCAAAACTTGGTCAAGGGCCAACAGGCCCCCAACACTCACCTGTGACTTGTCCCACGTCACTTAGGTTTGATCAGTTCTTCCTTGAATGGATCGAGCTTGGCTCGAGTTGCTTCGACCTGTTGTTGTGTCATGGCCTCTTGTTTGATAACTTCCTAGATGAGTGAATTATTCACTGGCCCTTCTAGGCGTTGTTGTGCTGAATCCATGACCTTCTCCAGCTCTGTTCCTTGGATCTCAATCTCAGTGAACTGTTGACATGCCTTCTCTTGCACTAGTTGAAGTCGTTGAGAGACTTCCATCACTTTACTTTGAATCATGTGGATCTATTTCTAGGAGGTGCGTTGCTCGTGAAACCTCCTCATCTGTTTGACTGGTGACAAGGCCTTCAACTGTGCTTGTAACATATCTGCGTGGTGCTTTGCTTCTTGGAGCTGCGACTCCAATTTATGTAGTTCTGGATTCTCAGTTAGGTTCACGTATATCTGCGCACTTCTGCTACTTAACTATTTGCATTCCTCAGTGAGCGCTTTAATCCTTTCTACTATGCTCTGGACAGTCATTTCTCAATGGTTACACTCTTCTTGCAGAGTAATTGGTATTGTCTGAAGCTCTAATTCGACGACTCTTTGTTGAAGTTGTTGAATAACTTCAGCAAGCTTCATCACTTGGCATTCTATGGGCTCTTTTGCCTTCTGCTCTAAACCGGTCATAGAGAGAAATGCTCTGTTGACTGCTTCTTCAATCCCTATCTGCTTCACGAGAAACTACCCTTTCTCTTTTTGGATCTTTTCTCTGTCTTCTTCAAATTTCGCTTGGAGAGTGTTCTTCTCTTGTTGCGCAGCTCGACAGTGTTCGATGATTTCCTCCTGTGCTTGCTTTAAGGCTTGGGTGGCCTGCGCTATTCCTTCCTCTGCTTTCCAAATGCGTACTTTGACTGTGTCAACAATCTTGCGGAGTTGAACTGGTTCATCTCCCTCTTCTATTGTTCCTTCTGGCAGGGGTGCAATGGAGACTACGCGGCTAGACTGAAGTGCCTGATGCACTCCTTGGAGCTCGATCTCAATTTTGTTGTACATTATTTCTTGCTTGGCTTCTAGATTTTCTATTATCTCTTCTATATCTTCATTCATACCTGCAATGAGGAAACTGAAGTCATATGGAGTGAGTGTGGTCTGCAACTTAGTTACAGGAGCTTTCGCTTTCTTCTGGGAGGAAGGTTCCAGGGGTGAACCCTTCCTCTTCTTTATGGCTTCTACTTCATCTTCTGGCCTTTGTTCAACTTCCTCTAAGTCTTCACCATCACCTCCTTGATATGGTGTAATGGAAGCCATCCTCACAGATAGACTGTCTATATCCTGGACTTCCTCAGCCTTCTTCATCTTATTTGTTTTCTTTGTCTTATTGGGCCAAGGTGTATCCTGCGCAGCTTCTGGGCTATCGATGTCGGGCATTTCTGTGGGGTCTGCTGAAACAAGGAGGTCCACCGACCATTCCTTGGTGATCTCCTCTAGGTCTTCTTCCGTCATCTTATAATAAGACTGCAACTGTTGCTTATGCTCATCAGCGCGCACTATTATATAAATGAAGTGGCGGTCCACGCTGAACTTCATTAGGGGCCGAAACTTGTGGAGGGTATTCGGGGTCATCTGAGGCTCAGATTGGATGGAAATCTTCAATTGGTTGTAGTAGGTATGGAAGAGGGCATTAGATTTCCACTAAATTTTCATATCGTTCGAGTACCACAGTGTACTGAACTTCGTGGCCAGTGGTTCTAAAGGGTTCGATGTCTGGGAAGGTTGCACCTTCAGGTAGCTCCCATGCAACAAAATCTATAAGTATCAAGAGCCAGCTAAAATGGAATTCATGCCCCTAATCTTGTTCTTCTCTGTAGTCAATATCTAGTTGATTCACCAGGTACTTCGCCCAGTTCATCTATAGTCCCTCTATGAACTTTCCTCCGAGGTCGACTAGAAAGCCAGATACTTGCGTGGGTCGATTTTTGTGTACCAACTTCCCTTTGATCAATTGACATGAGAGGCACACTGTGCCTTTCTCGATAGAAGCTACCTTGTAGCCTTGCACACCTTTCTCAACATCGCCATAAGTTTATTTAATACTCTGCACTAATGCTCAGTCTGAAGTCTTTCCAGGGTAAAAATCCTGTGGGTCAGGGCCCTGTATGCTCAGCCCTATGATCCGATTGATCAAGGTCGGATCCACAGTGGTGCGATGATTCAACCATAGGTATCCTCTGTGGTAGCAGGACAACAACAACTTTACACATGCATTCACTTCCTGGTGTCTTCCGAAGTGTGGTATTTTCATCACGTTCAACAAAGTGGACTATGTTAGGTTCATCGTCCATTGCTGAGGGACGATCTTCGAATTATTTCCCTTGGTTCTGGTTAGGTACTTGTATGGGGAAAGCATGCTGTAAACTTTACGATCTCCCAGGTTGAAGTCACTAAACTTCAATGACGCAATTTTGTCTTGGTCTATGTGGACTACGCACACCCCTTTCAACAAGTATGCAGTGAATAGAGTGTACTCAAAGTCTCTAGGCACACTGTCTATTTTGATCGCACCGCTCAGAGGTGGTATGTAAGAAGGTAGGATGGATGGAACCAACTTCATGCTGGCCACATAGTTTTTATGTTTGGTTCTTATTTTTGCGTTGGCTCGGGATGTTCCTGCTCGAGCAGTTGACAGGGAGGCTTTCTCTCCTCTCGTCGATAATGCTTGTAAACCTGTAGACAATCCTCTCTCCAACATGACTCTTTCGGCCCTGAGGCTAGTGAGTACCTCTCTTACAGATTCTTCAGTTGCGTTAAATTCGTCAGACATATACGCTCAGGATCAATATCTCTGGTTCTCAAAGTAACGTAGGTACTATAATAGGGTAGAAAGTAAGAGTTGAGTAATCACTGTTCATAATTCATGTAGTATGCGGACTCAAATTCGTAATTAGAAAAAGTGTCTTTTGTGCATGGTGTGATGGAATAAGTAAGTAACTCTGTAATGGATCATTTGTAATGGATATGGGGCTTCATTAACTCTTGTTCTTTCTATTATGGTGACGATCCATCAATGTATTTTGATTCGTTCAAAGCGACATTCGAATGGATATATCGGCCTCCAATGACTATATTGCTTCGCCATGGTGAAGTGACCCATGTCCTTGTTCTGATATTCCGATGAAGCTCCAATTTTTCAAAGTTTCTTTCTGTGGGGTACCCTCTGGAACCTGCTGTAAATTTTCAATCTTATCCTTCTTCTTACTCAACTTTCTAGCCTTCTTCCCCATGAACTTCATCTCGGTAGTTCTTTTTCCATTCTAATTCTTATTTTCCTTAGGCACAGTCACTTCGTGCTACTGAGGTCCTCTCTTAGGACTCAGGGGTAATACCTATTTTATATCTGAGACAGATACTCCAATATTTTGTGAGTCCTTTAATGCTTTTGCATATTTGACATCTGGGCTTCTAGTGTCGAATAAATTCGAGTTGTTATCCTGTTCTTCAATCAACTGAGCCATCCTTCTGGTCATGAAATATTTTAACTCTTGTCTCTGTTGTTCTAAATCCTTGTCTTCTTCTTTCTTCCTAGCTTGATCTCTTTCAATCCAAGGTTTTCCAAGTAACATAGTAAACAAAGTGCTATCCTCAATAAAGTTGAGAATCTCAAAATATTCTTTTGTTGAAGTTCCTTCGACATTCATAGATATCTGAGTGAGCCTTCCACATAGGTTTACCAGTTTTCCTCTGAATAGCCGTATTCCTCTTAATGAAGGGATCATAGCAGGCCTTCCTATAGCTTCCAAAGTTCTTTCTGTCATAACATTCCCCTGTGTTTCCTCATCCAGAACAAAGTCAATGTCGAAGCCTCCTATTCTTACCTCGATGCATTATTTTTCTTTAGAGACCTCTGATAATCTAACATGTCGTTGGTCATTCAATGCATCTTTCATCTGTAGTAATATATTTTTTGATTCTTTCTGGGGTTCTTCTATTTCTGGATCTGCCTTAGGGTTTTCTTCATTTAGATTCATTCTTTCAAGCTTATCAATCATTCTAGGGCAATCAAATACTTTGTGGTCCAAGGCTTTACAACATAGGCAACTAGGTTTCCCACCAGGGCATTCCTTAGCTATATGGCCTGGTTTTCTGCAACTGTAACATAGGGTTAATTATCTCTTTCTTTTAAATGATCCCCAACCTCTTCTGTACTGTGCACCAGGATCATGGTAGCTAGCCTGCAAAAATTTCTTTCTAGGATCCTGCATCCATTTATTAGTCCAAACATTCTTTCTATGTATAGGTATAACATATCTATCATTATGCTTATCAGATCTAGTCAGATCAAACTTTCTTTCATCTATCAATTCCCTAGTTTTCAATCTAGGACAAAATCTATCAAAAATACCTAGATCCATACTCTAGAAACAAAAATTTCCACTTGTCATACTTATACAGAGCACAAAGCTTTCAGATCTAAGAGATTTTAACTATTAGTACCTTTATTAGAGAACTTATCTTACAGATCTTACCTCTTTTCTGTAGATCTTACCTCTTTTCTTCAGAAACTCCCAGTTTTACCTTTCTTAGAGCACCAAGCATTCAGATCTCACTTCTTTTCTTCAAATCTAGCCTTCTCCTTTCAGCACAAAGTTTTTCAGATCAAGTAAAATACTGCGCACTAGGGAACAAATCCACGCACAGAGATTTCATAGTTTCAGGACGAATCTTTGCACAAAGCTTCTTCTCCCTTAGTTCCCAACAATCATAGTTTCAAGTCCCAGCAACAGAACCATTTGTTGGCACAGGGGTAGACCCAAGGTTCAATGCTACAATAGCGCACCAATAAAACCCTAACTGCCAGCCCTTTTGACAACACTCGTGAAGCAGATGAAGTCTCACCCGAGGTAGAGGCAGGGGTGGTTGCAAGACTCAGGTGTCTGCAACCTTAGATGGGACACATATTTGTGATTATATCACTTAGCAAGCACTTAGCATAGATCATTCATCAATATTCCACTTAGATCTACTTCTCCGACATAACAGAGCATCATAGCATTCAACTAGGTCTAGGTTATTTTATCACTTAGCAACAACAAGACATATCAGATCTGGTAGACCAAGCACTTAGCATATTCATACACATCAGATCTAGCATTCATATACATCTCTAGCACTAAGCATAAGTAAGTCTATCTAATCACATCTAAGAACTTATCAATACCAAACATCTAAGAATAAGCACAAATCACAACACACAGTATTTACGTGGTTCACCCCCACCCTGGGGCTACGCCCACAAGCTCTTCTTCTTTATTAGCTTCAGTCAATCTGGTTATATCACAGAGCTATCAAAATCCTACTCCGCATATGACAAGAGATCTGTGTGCACCTCGCCAAATCCTCCTTCCTCGAGTAGATCTAGCACAGAGCCTCCTTACAATATGTGCACTCAACAGTTAAAACACTTGCACTTAGCTCTGCAAGCCAATCACATAGATGCCAATCTAACACTTAGCTTATAGCCATCCTCTGACATCGCCTAGCTACTTATTTATATATTACAAAAGTGGGCCTATGCATGGGTAAACCCATGGGCCGACATCCATTTCTCATTACATATTCCCAAAAACCCAAAAAGGGGGTCTACCTTCCACAATCTCTATTTCTCTTTGTGCTTCGTCTTCGACGGGCTGTCGAAGTCCCAAAAATGGTCAAATATGACCAAGTGTTCCTCAAAAATTGGTCAAGGGCCAACAACAACACAACAATCTCTAGGAGTTCCAGATTACCGAACTCGCGAAGTAGAGTGGATCAACCGTCCACTTCTACCCAACATCCAACGACTGACACTCACTATGGAACCTCAGGCATCTGAGTTTCAGGACTTCAGAGCGTCGAGACTACAGAGAATTTCACATCCGCACATCCCAAACTGTTATTCTCTGAACATTCCCATGTCACATTTGGTGACATCATTATGTCACATCACTTACGTTTTCCAATTGTGGGGTCATGCAACAGTGGTTTGGGGTAACCCTCCTTTCATCTCACAATTCTTCTAACACTGACACATAACCCCTTAGTGAAACCGGGGTTTGGATTGCAGGATCGCCTTGGAGAATTAACTTCCATGCAACTTGGGTCCCCGCAATGGCTCCTGGTCGTTGATCTTGATGTATCATGATCAACGCCAGTGTGGGTCCTTCGACCTTTAACTTTGTTATGTAACCTTAGGGCCCACATAGTACAACTGTCAATATTTCGGGTGGGGGTACATGGCAGTTATAGGAGAGGTCCCTTTCACCTCCAGGTGATGTCATCATGACTCACCACTTCGGCTCTTCGGGCTTTGGAGCTTTGAACTTCGGGAGTTCTCGCCTCCACACACATTAATTCTCCCAAACACCGAAATTATGAACAAGCCCATCTACTGACACATGTCCCTCTTGACGGACGGTCTGGATTAACTCCGGACTTCAGAGCTTCAGGAGCTTTCTCACTTCACCACTACGTTTGTCCTTTTAACATCGGCTTGATCCAACAGTCAAGCTCTTCTCCCTAAATCTATGGTGTAGATCCACTTCGGGGCTTCAGAAGTTTGTGCATCAACGCCTCCCACTTCTCCAGATCGCCAAACTCCGAAGTTACGATATGTCATGAGATCTACGGCTCACAACCACTTGTGTATAGATCCAGTGACCCCAACACCACAAGTGTTGTGATTTCTTTCTCTGTGGCCAAATACCACGTTTGTCGTGATTTTATAATTCCGCTACATCTCCTGATCTTCGTAACACAACCAAAGTAACCTCTTGGCACTCGAGGAACATTCTAAGGTTCAAAATTGGTTCCTCGAGACACAATTTCCACCTGAAACCTCGGGTCCAATGGCCACATATCCAACACATCCAGGCTCAGCATTTAAACCATGGCTCTTATACCAAATTGTAACATCCCCCGACCATCAACACCACTGCCGAGCAACGCCACTGCGGAACATACACACACATATATATAACATGCATTTTAATGAATTTAAAACAATTAACACAAAATTACTGCTACCATACAGAATCAACTGGAATTAATAGTAATTCAAACATGCAATGAAATACATGATAGCATTTAAGAATCATATTCATGCATAACATATATAATTGAGCAGGAAAATGATACTTATCTTATAATTGGATAAAAACCACCAACTGTGTCCAGACCTTCCATGAACCTCCCAGCCTTAGACCACACTGCTCATCATGCTCAGCAGTGGGTCACCCTCGAGCTGGGACTAAACTCCACCAAGCAAGGGAATTTTAGGGTTGGCAAGGACAACAAAAAAGTTTCACAAAACAACAGGAAGGATCTTTTATCCCAGGAGCCACTTCCACCCACAACCCATAGACCCTCATTCCCGACATGCCTTCTCCACCCCAGGAGGGTACACCTTCACTAATACAAGTCCATCAGCTAGTACACCTCCCTTACCTTGGGCTTCAGCAATAGGCTGGACCAAAAATCTCAGAGTACTGTAGTTGCTACGAGACTCCCTACCAGTAGAACTCACTTCCCAACAAACTCTCTCACTTGGGAGAGTTTCTCACAGGCCTGACAACCTACTTCTTCAATTAAGATCCTAAGCAATACTGCAACAACATTCAATTAACATACAGGTGACGACAACAACAGGAATCAGTTATTGACCCGAAAATGACAACGACCAGATGCTAAGACATAGCATGACTAAGGCAATTACCCAAGTGTCGATTTCCAAGAAGACATAAATCGACTCACGGTTTACTGGTTTCAAGATGCATGTTAAGAAAATTGCAGAGGTCAAATATGGAGGCCAACGAGTTCAGGCGGAAGATGGGAGAATGGGATTCACGCCCCCAACACAGTTTGACTCTTTGGTTTTAACTGCATGCACCCAGGTCGACACCTGTCCTCCTGGAGATGCATGCACTCCATTTAGCATACATTCCTTTTCCAGGAACTTAGGGAAACACTGATCAATTGTCCACCTTAGCCTTTAGGAAATAATAAAAAAATATTATCCCCTTATAGGTAAGCCCCCTAGCTTAGCCCCTAGGCCCAAACACTTAGCCTCCTTCCTTACCCTACCTAGTGGAGTTTAGTCCCCCATCACTCTTTCTTCGTGGTCGGTCTACACGCAACGATGTTTATATTTTATTAATGATCTGCATAATTACATATACAAAATCAGGCTCATGGTCTTAAGCATCTAGGCTCTCCACCCTAATAAACATATAATTCTTCAGCTTATAAACACTTGGCTCACCAGCCTATAAAAATAATTACAATTCATCAATATAACTCGGGCTCGTCCTTGGGGTATTACAATCAACAATTTATTAGTTATTATTTAATTTAACATTTCATGAACATATGACCATAAACAATACCATTAAACAATGTATCACATCATACATAGTGCACAAGATATTTTTATGTGGAAACCCAAATGGGAGAAAACCACATAATGTTTTTTTGTATTTCAGAAGATTACAACCATAGGAAGAACCAACTTTCAAAATTCTCCAGAACCAACTCGAAGGAGACTCCAACCCCCTATTTACAAGCTCCAACTTGAAGGAAATTACAACTCCATGAATTCTTTAGTTCCAACTGGAAGGAGGCTATGACCCCTGATTTACATGCTCCAACCTGAAGGAAGTTCCAACTCCCTATGTTCTCCGACTCCAACCGAAAGGAGGATACAAACTCTTTTCCTTGCACCTTCCTTCCTCCCTGAAATATAAATGGATACTCAACCTGTCACTATTATTGTTACTCTCATTGTCTCTATCATTGTCACTGATAATGGTATCTCATCATCAACATCATCATCCACAAAACCAGATCCACTCATACAAATCATATGCCAATATAACTAAGAACATCAATCATTAAATATATGCCCAACATCACCAACATGTGCCTCAAGCGATATGCCAAAAATGTGCCTCAATCAAGTGTCATATCATCCATAACAAACCATAAACCATGTACCAAAAATATACCTCAAATCATATGCCCAAACTATCCAAGATATGCCTTAAGAATATACCATAACACCAAGATATAACCCGCAAAAATTCATGTAAAGACATACCTTTAATCATGTAACAACTTGGTGCATATGATCATAGACCAACAAACCATACCCAACTTCAACATTAAGAGAATAATACCTTTTTAAAACTTTTACACATAACCGCTGCTCATACACTGTCAACCCGCATATTTTCCCTCAAATTCACTACTCATAGATTGTCGACTCACATATTTTTCCTCAGATCCGTGCTTTTCTCCATAGTGACCCGTGGATAAACTCAGAAATCCACACTTTGCTCCACTGTGACTCGCAGATAACCTCAGAAAACTCCTTGCTCTCCTCGACCGCCTTTCTCCTAGGTCAGATTTGCTTTGCTAATCTCACCAATCCTCCTAGCACAAGTCAAGACCCATTTATGCTAGTTCTATGCCACAAAAACACACTTGCTTGGATGAATAAATGAGAGGTTTTTGATGTGTATTTATACTTTTTCAAGTGTCTCCTTTTAGGGCCGACCTATAACTTCTTGTTGCAACAACTTTTCTTCTTTAATTAATTTTTGGGCCGACATGTAACTTCTTGTCCCTAGATCCATGGATTCTTGACCGTACTTTCGAGCTTCATATTTAAGAGGGAATACCTTCTCAATTGTGACGTGATGTACCACCTACCGTTGGAAACAACATGACGAAGACTATCTATCTATGTTGGTTTTGCATGTATTTGCAATGTCCTTCTTTCTCTTTTTTCTCAAACACTTTCATGATTCATGACCAAACTTCCAAGGTTTCTTGTAACCTTCTTCAAAATGTCTTCCCGTGAGGGCCATGCTTAAAGCTATGCTATAAGGGGACCACTTTGGAGACTTCTTCAAATACACACATTACTTCTACAGAGTTCTAGACTTTTTCTAGAGTTGACATCAATGACAATCAATTTTCCAACAAAAGCTTGACCAATATCCTTTAAAATACAATAAATTGACAAAATAAACAATTTTCCAAGGATCCTCCAAAAATACAATTGATGGGCAGAAAAATATGCCATGAATTAGATGAAGCATAGAAGCTTGACCTTTCAAAGGGTGCAACATTATGTGAGATGGATCTCCCTTTGGAATAGCAATTGGATTACAAAGAATTAAAAAAAATGCAATTCCCAATAAAGGGTCTTATCCCAAAATCAATTCTGTGCAAATACAACTCATGGCAATAACACCAGTATTTCCTAAGACAATTGAAAAACCAGCTCTCTAAGAACATGTAGGCCAAGAATGCGATAATGGAGGCCACGAGAGATGCACCAACGGAGGGAACAAATTCCATGGAACCTGCGCCAACAATGGGGCTGTAGCCGTTGTGAGGCCAAAGAGAGTGAACATCAGGACCACAACGTACGCAGTTGCCACTACAAATGTGGAGGCCCTTATTTCCATTGCCATTGCCATTGCAGGTTATGAAACTCGAGAGAATTGATCCAAAGCTTAATCACGGCGCAGAGCGCAATGACCAAATCCACGCGCTAACGTCCAATAACCTTCGAGAGAAAAATCCCTGAAACAGTAAAATTTTCTGTTGAATCGTTCAAATAATGCTGTAGAGCTCCAAGCAAGCCAGGTCTCTACTACAACTGGTTTGTCAAGAGACAGCAACTAAAGAACTTGAAAATGTCACCGGCTGTGAGGGTCTGGCAAATAAATAGTTGAACCTCCAATGAAAAAAAATTGGCTAGAATTTCCAAACCCCACACATCCGACCACATAAACGACACTGGCTGTGATAACCCGGACAAGATGCGTTGCCTCACCACCAATGAAAACAAAAGCTAAGCGATGGAGAAAGCTCCATCTCCTGCTGATATCATATTGTAAATTGAGACTAACCAGCCTCCTACACTAGGTTAAACTTTGTTCTACATCCCATACTATAATAATTTAAAAAAAAAAATTGATATAATAAAGATGTATGTTTTGAAGGTTAAATATGAAATGTTTTCTTAATTTCATAATTGAAGAATTAAAAGGGAAGAAATCATGTATCATATGGCATCTTTGATTTTTAATTTTGTTTTTATTATCATATAGGTTTTTTTTTACATTCATTGAGAAATTTATATTAACTTTTTTAATTTTGTTTTTATTATTATATAGATTTTTATTATTGTTTTTTCCATCTCAAAAATTTGAAGGCATAGATTCACCCATTTGTACTCATGAACCCATTTGGATGGCACCACTTTCTATTCTTCCAAGAGAATATCCTCTATACATTAAGCTGGTCAATACCCAACCTCATGTATGCTCTCTTATACATAAAAACCATAATCCTAGAAGTGATTATTCTCGAGCCTCGATCTCAAAAGAAAGTTTTCCTCATCCAAAGTGTTCTGATACAACAGACATAGATTTTCCACATGAGAGCCATGTCTTGATGATGCATCATATTCCTGAGATGATCCTAGGCTCAGAGAAATATTTATCTACTGTAGACCACCGGGAACTCGAAGATATGGATTAGGATATATTGAACAAACAAATGCAATAATTTCATCCTGCAGATTTGAAAATTCATTACCCACAGGACTACAAAAACCATCAATCCGAGAGATGCACAAATTTGTTTCCCTTGTGAATGGATGTCCTAGAAGAAGAGTAAACATAGAATGGATTAAGAGAATGTTAAATTGGGATCTGTTTACTCATCCCCAAGCCAAAGACTTCAATGCCATTACTTCTGCATAACTAAATAAAGATTTATCTGAGCAATGGAAAACATATATGTCAATAAATGATTTGTGGATATCCTTTTATGAATGGTATAGACTTTCCTAAAAGGAAGTAATTCAAATGACGTCTTCCAAAGAAAGTGTCATTACCAAACACAAATGGAAAGTCTTAGATGGACAAACAACTGAGACAAATTTTCCTTTTCCCCCTTTTAAGGGAATCATTATAGGAGAAGAGGAAAAACAAACTAAGGCTACTCCCCTCATGATTCACAAGAAAGAATATCAACAAACAAATTCAAAGAAAAAACTCCAAAGTGTGTCTGGACAATTAAATTGGACAAATACTACTCTAGGAGGGATGACAACACATACTTTTGTAACCAATGACTATGCTAAGAAGCAATGGATAGATCAACTTCAAGTCTCTACAAATCAAGTTGCTTCCAGTATAAACTCTATCAATTCCCAAGTCTCTGAAATCAAAAACACTTTAGAAAGTGAAAATGACTCTTCAAAAAGAGACCATGAAGAACTAATGGAAGGATTAGGTGAAGCTTTTAAAAACATAGGGGAATCTATTATTAAAGTATCAGAAAAATATGGAAAGCTTCCTTACAAACCAATTCCTAGTTCTTAATTATTTCCACAAAAGGTCTCATCAGTAAATTTTATAGTCTACATTCTTGAAGAAAAGGTTTCCAGTCCATTTTCTCCCAGAACAAGAAGAATCATCCTCAGCTCATCTTCCGGTTACAAAATATCATATTCTCCCTGCTAAAGAACTAGTTCCTTCGAACATGACTAGGGTTCTGGCTCCAGACCTTTATGGAAAAGGCAAGCTACCAAAGGCACAACATTTACAGATGAAAATTTCCCAGAATGGAACATAGATAGTATGAACACAAGCCAAATCCGTCAAGTTATAGACATAATGTATGTTTCCCACAGAGTCATGTGCATGAAAGGGAAAAATGAAATAGAAGCATGTAAGTCTATTATACAATGTTTTACAGGAACTTTGGCTAAGTGGTGGGAAATAGAGTCTTCACTTGCCCTAGTTGAGAAAATGGAAAATAAACAAGTTAAAGATGAAAATGGGGATATAGTATTTAGAGAAGATGGCCAAGAAGAAAATGATATGATAGGTGCATAAACTAGATTCATTATTGAGCATTGGTGGGGAACATAACATGAACTCTTTGATAAACATGCCATAATTCTAATGGGAATGAAATGTAAGAGAATGTTTAATTATGATGATTTTCATAGAGAATGGACCCAAAGGATATATGAAGTAAATGATAGCAAAAACCTTCTCTAGAAGCAAGTATATCTTGCTGCTCTCCCCAACAAATTTTTTGAATATTTAAAAGTACAAAAAACTTTTGTTCATCCTTATGAGATTTATACTCGAGGAGAAATTTACACAATCATTACAACTTCCCTAGTAGGATTGTGTGCTAACATGAAGGTTACAAATTCAATACAAAAGCTATAAAAATTACCAGATAGTAGATCTATCTGCGAAAAATATGGTATGACCCTAGATGACCCATTTAGAAGAAAGGAAAGGGAAAAGAAAACCATGAGACAAAGATTCCAAAAATATGATAAGGGCAAGCCCAAGTCTTACCAAAAGGATAAGCGGAAAAGAGGTCATTATAATAAATACACAAAGTCTCATTATTACTCCCCATAAGACATCAAATTGCAATCTTCCAAACAACAAAGTAAGACCAACCTAACGTGTTGGTTATGTGGACAACCAGGACACCTGGATAATAGATGTCCACAAGGTGAACAATATAAGAATAATAAAGGTAAGATCTCACAACAAAAAGCAAGACAAAAGGCTGAGTCCTCTAGGAAAATAATCTTAATTCGCTGCAACAGATGTGGCTCAAGTCAGCATGATACAAATCAATACCCATATCATCATTTTCCTAAGAGGGAAGAAGTTCATATTCTTCAGGAAGGATGTTGTCAGTCTACTGACACTTCTAAATTTGAATATTGCTCTAGTGAATCCTCTGATGAATAAATGTTACTTATAGCACATGATTGCAGTTGTAAAGATCCAAAGTTTTGTATTTTCCAGAAAGAGTCTTCAAGTTATGAAGAAACAGGAGATGAAGTAGAAGAAGAAGGTGAACCAAAACCTAAAATATGTATGGCTCAGAATCAATCTGATGGAGATGCTTAGATGATGGCACAAATCAAAGCATTGCTAGAAGGAGAAATGAAGGCTGCACTTTTATATTCATTTCTAAAAACCATGGTAAAATCTCAACAACCAGCAACAACCACAAAATCAGGTCTGAAGCCATTATTCATAGATGCTTCTTTTGAAAGGAATGCCAAGTCGTTTATTAGACAAAATGAAAATGATAAGATGAGACCTTCGACTATAAATGATTTGGGAAAACAAATAAATATTCTTAAGAAGGAAGTTGCAGAAACTAAGCAAAGATTAGAAAAGATTGAAAAAGAATCAGAAATTGAGGATGGATACAAAGCTTATTCGTGGGCTAGACAAGAAATAAGAGGGTTACAACAACAAATCCAAACCCTACAATTCATGTCTTCCTTAGAAGAAATTCCTTAGAATGCAAATACCAACATTAGTACATGTTTGAAACAAATTCTATAGAAGGTTTGAATTCTATGAGAATAATGGCCATCCAACATCAACAATATCATGTGATGATTAAGTTGAATATTCAAGGTCAAATCTTTAAATTGAAAGCATTGATCGATTCAAGATCAGATTTTAACATCATGAATAAAGATTCTATTCCTTCTTGTTATTGGTTAAAAAATAATAATGCAACAATTGGGGTAGGTAATCAAACCCTAAAGATGGAATATGAAGTTGAAAGGGTCAAGTTATGTTTTGGACCTTACTGCTTGAATCTGAAGTTTTCACTTGCAGAAAATCCAGTACCTTGTCTTTTAGGTACTCCATTTTTGGTTGTTGTTGAACCACATGGTTTTGAAAAATTACCAAATGGAAAATTTGGATATTTTATTACAATAGCAAGGAGAAAAATTGTGCTCCCTTTGTATCAGTCCCTAAGTTGTCCAAAATGGTCCAAATGTCTCAGACTCTTATAGAGAAAGAGAAAAATATTCAAGAACTCCAGCAAATGAAGAGAAACCAGAGAATTGATCAACAACTAAAGGAGATAAAAATTCAAGACAAGATTAGTCAACTACAAAAATATTTGAAGATCGGGTATGCTTAGAACTCCCAACTGCATTTTGGGAAAGAAAAATTAATTTTGTTGAATTACCATACAGAGATAGCTATGAGGGAAAGCCTTGTAAAATAAGAGAAATACCTATGAATGCTAAATATCATAAATTGTGTTCTGAAGAAATCCAAGGATTATTGGAAAAATGATTGATTAGAGAATCCATTAGCCCATGGAATTGTTATGGATTCTATGTTAATAAACATTATGAGCAGATTCTAAGAGTCTAAAGATTGGTAGTAAACTATACTCCTTTAATTGAGTCCTAGCTGATGATACTTATCCTATACCCAACAAATCTAGTCTGGTCAATAGAATAGAAAATGCAAAGATATTCTCAAAGTTTGATTTAAAATCTGTATTTTGGCAAGTGGCTATAAAGGAGGAAGACAAATTCAAAATTGCATTTAGTGTTCTTGCAGGTCACTATGAATGGAATGTTTTGCCCTTCGATCTTAAGAATGCTCCAGAAAATTTCAAAGGGTTATGGATGACACTTTAAAGGCATATTTTGACTGGCTAATTGTCTACATAGATGATATATTAGTCTTCTTGGATTCCAGAGACCAACATTTCAAGCATTTGGAGATGTTTTTAAAGGTCATCAAGCATTTTAGTCTAGTTCTTTCTAAAAAGGAAATGGATTTCTTTAAAACCTCTGTCAAATTTCTAGGTCACACAATTTCAAATGGCCAAATTTCTCTTCATACTCATGCAGTGGAATTTGCAGAAAAATTTCCAGACAAAATAACTGATAAGACCCAACTCCAATGCTTTCTAGGAAGCTTGAACTATTTCAATCATTTTTATAAAGATTGTGCAAAAGATAGAAAATTTTTGAATGACAGGCTCAAAAAGGATCCCATGCCTTGGAATCAAGAACACAATGAGGATGTGAGAAAATAAAAATCTAAAGTTGGGCACTTGCCAATACTGCATGTTGCAAGTGATGAAATCTTTAAAATTGTTGAGTCTGATGCTGGTGAACAATGATGGGGAGTAGTTCTTAAACAATTTAAGGTAGGGAGATCAAAGCCACATGAAGAGATCATACAATTTGCTTCAGGGACCTGGCTTGACAACGAAAATAACTATGTAAAAATTGACAAAGCAATAAAGGCGGCTCTCAATGAAATCAATAAGTTCAAAATCTATCTCATTGTTGGCACATGGGCAGACCCAGGGTTCAATGCTACAACAACGCACCAACAAAGCCCTAACTATTGGCCCTTTCGGCAACACCTAAGAAGCAAATGAGGTCTCACCCGAGGTATAGGTAGGGGTGGTTACATGACTCCAATGTCTGCAACCTTAGCTGGGATATAGATATGTGATTGTAATACTTAACAAAGCACTTAGCACCGACAGTTCATCAATATTTAACCACTATCTACTCCGCAGATAAAACAGAGCATCACATCATTCATTCAGATCTGACGTATCTAAGCACTTAGCGTAGAGACATAGATTAGATCTAGCAGATTCAAGCACTAAGCACGTTCACATAGGTCAGATCTAACATCCATATACATCGTTAGCACAAATCATAACTAGATCTATCTATCTATATCAAAGCATTTAGAAAGTAAAGACATAAACACATCAATACATCGCACAAAGCATAACAACACATCATGTACATGTTTCACCTCCACCCTGGGGCTAAGTCCACCGGATCTTCTCTTCTTTATTATATTTGTCAAGCTTCTTGTAGGCACATAGCATCAAAGCCCTACTCCACAAAAGACAGGAGATTTGCACACACTCTACCAGATTCTCCTTCTTCGAGCTAGGGTACAACACCAAGCCTTCTTACAATTACTTGCACATAGCTCTGCAAGTCTCACACAATATTCAAAAAGCCAGTACTTAGCACTTAGCACTCTTACAATCCCTTGATCACACAGATCGGATCTCTATCACTTAGCACTACTTACCACCTCTCTTATTACATCCCGTAGTCTTCTATATATACATTACAAAAGTGGGCCTAAGCATGGGTAAACCCATGGCTCAACATTCCCATGCCCATTACATAGTCCCAAAACCCAAAAATTGCTAAAAAGGGGTCGATATCTTGCGATCTCTACTTCATCTTGTGCTCCGCCTTCGACAACCTGGCAAAGCCCCAAAAATAGGTCAAACATGACCGAGAATCCACAAAACTTGGTCAAGGGCCAACATGCCCCCAACACTCACCTGTGACTCGTCCCGAATCTAGTCTAGGTAGTTCTATTTCAAAAGCCTCGAGATACTTGGACTTGTTGTTGTGCCATGTCCTCCTGTTCATCGAACTATTGGATGATTGCGTTGTTGACAGGTCCCTCTTGGCGATGTTCAGCTGCGGTGACAACTTGCTCCAGTTCTGCTCCTCGGCCTTTCACCTCTGTGAACAATTGGTAAGCCTTATCTTGTACAGGTTGGAGCCTCTGAGTTACTTCCATAAATCTACTTTAGATAGTGTGGATCTATTGTTCGGTGGTGCGTTGCTCTTGGGATCACTTCATTCTTTCCACAACTGACAGGGGATTCAACTGCGCCTGTATTATCTCTACTTGCTGCTTTGCTTCCTAGAGTTGTGACTCTACTTCCTGCAATTTTGGGTTTTCGATGAGTTTCTCACATGTTTGGGCACTACGATTACTCAGTTTCTTGCATTCCATGGCAAGGGCCTTTATCCTTTCAACTTCACTCTGGGAAGTTGCTTCTCTTTGATCCCTTACATCCTACGAAGTCTCAGGCACTGTGCGGAGATCTAAGTCTGCTATGCATTGTTGTAGCTGTTGGATAGCTTCTGTGAGCTTCTTTACTTGATGCGTGACTCGATCCTCTGCCTTTATTTCTAAGACTTTCACAGAGAGAAGTGCTCTGCTAACCGCTTCTTTTACTTCGAGTTGCTCCACAAGCAGTTGACAGAGAGGCTTGCACTATTCTCGTTGATGAATCTTGTACACATGCAGACATTGACATTACTCTTTCAGTCATGAGGTCGATGAGAAATTATTCAACAAATTTCTCTACACCATTGAACTTGTCCGACATACATGCTCGGAGTTGGAAATCTTGGGTTCGCGGAGTAACTTAGACACTACAATGGGATAGAGGGAAATAACTCAATGATCACTGTAAAAAAACAATTAGTCTGCGGGCTCAGATTCATGGTTAGAAAAAGTGTTCTTGGTGCATGGCACGACAGGATAAACAGATAACTTGGCAATGGATCTCTTGCAATGGGTGAGAAGCCTTCATTAAATCTGTTTTGTCCATTATGGTGTGGTCCAACGGAATGGTCGCAAACCATAAATTCCTTTCTACCCGTTACCAACAGCTATATTGCTTCGCCCTGGCGAAGTTCCATGTGATGTTGTTCTGTTATCCCGACGAATTTCCAATTTTTCAAATTTTCCTTCTGCGAAGTTCCCTCTGGGACCTTCTGTAGCTTGTCGATCTTAGCTCTCTTCTTACTTAGTTTTCTAGCCTTATTTCTAGTGAGCTTCGTCTCGGTATTCATTTTTCCATTCTGATTCTTATCTTCTTTTGGCATAGTTACTTCGCATTGTCGAGATTCTTTCCTAATATTCAAGGGTAATACTTCTTCTTTATCTGGAGTAGGTACTTCAGTCTTCTGTGGGTCCTATAATGTTCTTCAAATGTCAACATCCAAGTCGTTGGTGTTAAATAACTTTGATCTATTCTTCTGTTCTTCAATCAAGTGTGTGATCCTTCTAGTCATGAAATCTTTTAACACTTGCTTATTCTGCTCTAAAACTTCTTCTTCCTTCCTTATGGCCTTATCTCTTCCAATCCAAGGCTTTCCTAGTAACATAGAAAATGGTGCATTGTCCTTAGTAAATTTAATAATCTCAAAATCTTCCTATGTCAAAGTTCCATGCCACTGACCAAGGATGGGGAGTAGTTCTTAAACAAGTTAAGGTAGGGAGATCAAAGCCACATGAAGAGATCATACGATTTGCTTCAGGGACCTAGATTGACAATGAAAATAACTATGCAACAATTGACAAATAAATAAAGGTGGCTCTCAATGCAATCAATAAGTTTGAAATTTATCTCATTGTTGGCATAGGGGAAGACCGAGGGTTCAATGCTACAATAGCGCACCAACAAAACCCTAACTACCGGCCCTTTCGGCAACACCTGTGAAGCAGATGAGGTCTCACCTGAGGTAGAGGAAGGGGTGGTTGCAGGACTCCAGTGTCTGCAACCTTAGCTGGGACACAGATCTGTGATTGTAATACTTAACAGAGCACTTAGCACCGACAGTTCATCAATATTTAACCACTATCTACTCTGTAGATAAAACAGAGCATCGCATCATTCATTCAGATATGACGTATCTAAGAACTTAGCATAGAGACATATATTAGATCTAGTAGATTCAAGCACTAAGCACATTCACATAGGTCAAATCTAACATCCATATACATCGTTAGCACAAAGCATAAACATATCTATCTATCTATATCAAAGCACTTAGCAAGTAAAGACATAAACACATCAATACATCGCACAAAGCATAACAACACAACATGTACATGGTTCACCCCCACCCTGGGGCTAATTCCACCAACTCTTCTCTTCTTTATTATTTCTATCAAGCTTCTTATAGGCACATAGCATCAAAGTTCTACTTCGCAGAAGACAGGAGATTTGCGTGCACTCTGCCAGATCCTCCTTCTTCGAGCTAGGGTACAGCACCAATACTTCTTACAATTACTTGTATGTAGCTCTGTAAGTCTCACATAATATGATCGAACCATGTACTTATCACATAGCACTCTTACAATCCCTTGATCACACAGATCAGATCTCTAGCACTTAGCACTACTTACCACCTCTCTTATTACATCACCTAGTCTTCTATATATACATTACAAAAGTGGGCCTAAGCATGGGTAAACCCATGGGCCAACATTCCCATACCTGTTACATAGTCCCAAAACCCAAAAATCCCTAAAAAGTGGTCGAGATCTTGTGATCTCTGCTTCATCTTGCGCTCTGCCTTCGACAGCCTGTCGAAGCCCCAAAAATAGGTCAAACATGAGAAAGAATCCACAAAACTTCGTCAAGGGAAAACACTCATCAATAAAAAAATTCTTCTTAGAACTGATGTTGCTACAATGAACAAGGTGTTACATAAGAAAATCACTAAAGTAAGTGAAGAAAAATTTGCAAGATGGAAAGCTCTATTTGGAAATTTTGATTTTGATAGTGAACACATCAAAGGCTCTGAAAATTCTATCCCTGATTTTCTCAGTAGGGAAAACATTCAAGCGAGCATGTGCAAGCGAGCGAGAACAAGTGAACATGGTTACAAAACAAGAAATATCAAATGTAGAAAGCCATTGTTTGGTCATTGTTACGGAATGAAAAAATGGAGGTGAAAAAATAAGGAATATCCCAGACAATGAAGATTGGGAAGTATATGACCAATTATGGAAACCTACATGGAATCTCAGAAGAACTAAAGTTCTCGATACAAATTTTCAGCCAATTCATATCCTACCAAATTTTGTTCCAGAACTTAGTAGAACCCCATTTAATATTAGAAACATTCCAGAAATGATTTATGAAAGATCGACCAGAGTTGCAGATGATGCTACTTCAACTTTATGCTACACCTTAAGAGATATAAACTTGATTTGGAAACGGTCTAATAATAATATGGGATTATTTCATCAATATTTTTCACTTGATAAGCCCCCTCTCCTATGCTCTTTGGCCAGATCAAGATCCCACACAGAAGATCAAGGCATGGTGGAATTTTCTCAGGAAAGAAAATAGGAATAATAAATATTTCACATTATTGAAATTAAGAAGTGTATATACTAGTATGAGGGGATTAAATCATGTTTGGCTATCAAATTGGTGGAAATAATTTGGCATCAATAAAAGTGTAGTGGACCCAACATACTTAAATATATAATGCACATCCAAATATATTCCACTAAGATAAATCCATGATCTCTTTGAATATGACATAATCACTGATGACATGGTCTTGTCAATGTATGCAACTCATCATATCCAATGTCTTGTAAAAACGAGAATCTATGCACTATCATTCCAAGGATGAACAATCATAGTACATAAGCTTTACTCAAAAGATTGGGAAAATAGTGGAGTTTATTCCCAAAAATATAATATGGGGATGTATTGTGATCATGCTTATTATCTTCTCCATATGATTTGATTTTCATGAAAATACTTAGAACTCAAAGCACTTCTCCGACGTTTGGTGAAGTTTGACCAACATTCTAAGGAATCTATTGGAAAGTAAAGCATTTACGGAAAAGTATGTCAGTATGTGCTAAAAGAGTTTGTCGACCATTTAGGATGATTCTTGCACATTTTGTCGGTCTGAAGTCTAGAGAAAGTCTATAAATAAGGCTCGGAACCACTCATTTGAGGCATCGATTCTTAGAGTCTTGGTTAGTATTGGTATTCTGAGCTCCCTCCTGTCTGATCTTTGAGTCTTTCTATCATGAGTTTGATAGTCTACACAAGGACTACTTCGTTGGGAGCCTATGAACTAAAGTGGCATAACTCACAAGTCTATTGGTATTGGTCTTCTGAGCTCCCTCTTGTCTGATCTTTGAGTCTTTCTATCATGAGTTTGATAGTTTGCATAGGGAGTAATCTGTTGGGAGTCTATGAACTAAAGTGGCAGAACTCACAAGTATTTTTAAAGAGTTTTCCAGTAGCACTAGAAGATGAAGGGTTTCCAGATAATTCCCAAGGTCAATATCTATTCTACTTAGGTCTGAGGTATCCTGAAATGTGCTATGGTTGAAAGCTATGAATTTGCGTTTGTAAGTCGCATTTGTAAGTCTGAAAAATTATGTAAATCTTTTCTGCAAAAAATAATAGAAATCCTTATGTAATGTGTGTTTATATCTTTTCTTCTGAGTAAAAGTTCATTCAAAGTTCACCCCAGGTTCGCTTAGGATTCTGGAGCATTATCATCCTTCTGTTTTTCCCTCTGACAACGAACTCACTCAGGGAGTTTGTTGAAGTAAAGGTGTTGAATATACTTGAAGGTTCATGTAGGGGTTTGTGTAAAAGTTCATAACATTAGAAGAAGGTTAACAGAAAAAAGAAAGCATCATTCCCCAATGAGGGACGAATCTGATATTCCATAATAAAGAGAGGGAGGGAGAACGAGTTTTGATTCATTCATTCTCCTACGTGTAGATTTCCTAATGTCATAGAAATAGGGTTGAGCCATTTGAATGATAATGGATTCACTAAGTCACTTTACCATACCATGCCTTCCTTTCCACTAGTTCTCTCTAAGATAGTCCTAGATGAGGCTGTCAGGGATATACTCTAGCCTACATTTATCTCACACCTTTACCCCTATAACTGACAATGAATTTGGAACTGAACCTAAGGTCTAAGTGGATCTTTTCTCTCCACTGGTGCTACCTTTTCTCCTGTTATTTCCATTCAAGATCCTGGCTCTTATGCTTGCTCTGCCCCCACCTATAATGACTAGGGACATATCTACTAGATGTGCACCTGTAGGATCTTGATTTGTCATTGATGGTGGGTGATATGGTGGTGGGTAACGAGCCAGATATCCAATGGATGTATCAATAATTGTCGCTCAAACCGGAAGAGATGTCGGGTGGGGTAATGGCTATCAAACTCAAAGGGATGCTGCGAGTTTGGATTTTGTTGGTTATAAAAGTGGAACTGTAACTGTGAGCTACGACTCTCTAATGGGTTCCAGGAAGGAACAAAACCAAGGGTTGCAATCTCTGTGTCTGTCTATGCATGAGGAGAAAGCATTGGAAATAACTTCTTTTCTCTTTGTCTCTCATACCTTCGATGACGGATCAACCTCACCGGGGACTAGGTAATCGACTAGCTATGGATCGAATCAATGGGATCCCCCAGATTTGGAACCTAGCAAAGGAGGGTTCTGGATACATATGTATTGGGCACTGAATATTAACCTGGAACCAGATCAGCCGATTATGTCTCTTGAAGACTTTTCCCATCATCTACTACTATTCATATTTACAATATGTTACAAGTAACTATATTCATATTTACAATATGTTACAAGTAACTATGTTGGATATATAAAAATTATGTTGGGGCATACTGGACTAAATTGCGATATGAAGCACATAATAACAATATGTATTTTGAAGTTAAATGGTGGTACACAAACGTATGGGGTATCTATGTTTATGGTTGGTTCTACAAGGCCATGTACTTATAGGGGATTGAATGCAAACTAAAGGGAAGCAAGGTCCTAAGATGCGCTATCTTTGTAAGAATTTTAATGAAACAAATTCTCACATGTTCCTTTTTTGTCCCTACGCTTATTAGGTTTGAAAGGAGATTGAGGGGACACTGGGATTGACTCACATGTTAGGACCTTTCTTCCCTTTAGTTTGAATTCAATCCCCTATAAGTACATGTCCTTGTAGAACCAACCAGAAGCATATATACCCCATACGTTTGTGTACCACCATTTAACTTCAAAATCCAGATTGTTATTATGTGCTTCACACCCCAATTTAGTCCAGTATGCCCCAACATAATTTTTATATATCCAACATAGTTACTTGTAACATATTGTAAATATGAAGTAATTATATTCATATTTACAATATGTTACAAGTAACTATGTTGGATATATAAAAATTATGTTGGGGCATACTGGACTAAATTGGGGTGTGAAGCACATATAAAAATTATGTTGGGGCATACTGGACTAAATTGGGGTGTGAAGCACATAATAACAATCTGGATTTTGAAGTTAAATGGTGGTACACAAACATATGGGGTATCTATGCTTCTGGTTGGTTCTAGAAGGCCATGTACTTACAGGGGATTGAATGCAAACTAAAGGGAAGCAAGGTCCTAACATGTTCTATCTTTGTAAGAATTTTAACGAAACAAATACTCACATGTTCCTTCTTTGTCCCTAAGCTTATTAGGTTTGAAAGGAGATTGAGGAGACACTGGGATTGACTCACCTTTTGAAAAAGGACATTGAAATTTCTTCTTTCAAAGATATTTTTGAGGTTCTAATTCTCAAGGATCTATGTGTTCTACCCATGATTGTCTCGTGGGTTATTTGGTTAGCACGAAATGCAGGGATATTTGAAAGAAAGGTTTTTTTTTATTGTTAAAATCACACAACAATCTTTGGCACTTATGGCCAACTACAAGCAAACCAAGAGGCCAAAAAATGATAGGGTTATAAGTGATGTCTATATCAACAAGAAACTGGCATGGGGATTTTTGTATGTTGCATGTCAGGGGGGCGTGTGTGTAATTGGGATTGTGTTACACATGTCTAAGAAACATTTCTATCTAGGAAAATCAAATATTGGCTTGGAAACAAACAACCATGGTGAGTTTTAGGCCTTGTTTTCTTTACTTAAATATGTCATGAGGTTGGACGTATAGGAATTACAAGTCTTTGGGGATTCCAAAATTGTTATTATGTCGATGAACACACATTTCTTCTGGTTGGTTCTATAGGTCCATGTACGTACATGGGATTGAATGCAAACTAAAGGGAAGCAAGGTCCCAACATGTGTTATCTTTGTAATAATTTTAATGAAACAAATACTCACATGTTCCTTCTTGTGCCTACACTTATCAGGTTTGAAAGGAGATTGCGCAGACACTGGGATTGACTCACCTATGGAAAAAGGACATTGAAATCTCTTCCTTCAAAGAGATTTTTGAGGTTTTAATTCTCAAGGATATTGTGTTCTACCCATGATTGTCTCATGGGATATTTGGTTAACATGAAATGCGGGGATCTTTGAAGGAAAGGTTTTGTCTATTGTTAAAATCACACAACAATCTTTGGCACTTATGGTCAACTACAAGCCGAGGCTGAAAAATGATAGGGTTATAAGTGATGTCTATATCAACAAGAAAATGGCATGGGGATTTTTGTATGTTGCATGTCAGGAGGGTGTGTGTAATCGATATTGTGTTACACATATCTAAGCAACATTTCAATATAGGAAAATCAAATGTTGGCCTTGGGAACAAACACCATGGTGAGTTTTAGGCCTTGTTTTCTTTACTTAAATATGTCATGAGGTCAGACATATAGGAATTGCAAGTCTTTGGGGATTCAAAAATTGCTATTGGGTGGATGAACAACTAGTTACAACTTTCCAATGTGTCTCTAGAATTCTTGGGGAAAAGCTTGAAAATTTTTGCATCTACCTTTCAATCCTTGACATTTTTTCATATACTTAGAGAATTAAATACCACTATTGATCAACTATCCAAAAGTACTTTATCTTTGCATGAGAACCATATGTTGGTGGAAGAACATGTCAATGGGGAGTTAATCTCCGAATAGGATAGTTTATTTTTTGATATGTATCTTTTTTGTAGCATTACAACTAATGCATGCATGTGGATTTTTTTGAATTGATAGATACTTGTAAATACTTTTGATTCTATATATGTAGGTCTTAGGAGACAATTTTGCCTGTTTTTTTTTCTTCTTTGTTTCCAACAAAATAATTTTATTTTTTATTTGTGCTTCTACATCTAAAGATTGTAACTTCCTTTTCTCTTCAAATATATATATATATATATATTTGAATATATATAATTTAAAATAATGTAGAATATTAAACTATTATATTTTTTGATTTGTCACAAGAGGTTTTCTTTTTCTAGGTCATTGGTATTTCCTTTTTCAATTTAACATCTAACGAATGTACAAGGGGCCTTCACCAATAACATTAGCAATGTTTGAATTCTAACATCCAAACAAATTTTATCCAGATGAAGTGTCATTTCTTTTTAATTTATTTTTTAATTAATCTAGAAAACCTTTTACATAAATTTAAAATTAGGTACATATTATTGAACTAACTCTTATATGAAAATATGATAAATTTTAGTCATTTTTATTATATAATTCTTCAAATCTCAAAGTAAATGTAAAGATATAAATTTCAAATAATCTTTATTTAAAATTACATTTTTTTTGTTTGCTAGAAATGTTCGTCACTTTCAACATTTCAACTTTTGGATAAGAAACCACAACACAGAGGCATTTAAGTGATTAAAATTATCGACTGATAGCAATTATTAGTTGCACCAACCCTTAATATGGTTGGATTTTTTGATCTCTTCCCAACTAAACACACTACTGATTCCTCTCAACTAAATACACCACTGATTAAGCTAACAAAAATTGACTCATTCAAAATTATATAGTAATATCATGAAAGAAATATTTATATTAACAATACATAAAATGACCGTAAGTTAAAATGTAAATATCATTTATAATAAATCTTTCTAATATAAATTTAATTCAAATTCTATTCAACATTACAAATGATTAATTGTATTAACAAAAATATATTTAGAATTTGATCATTTTCATTTCATACCAATTACATTTAAATGTATACTAAAAATTAAAATATCAATAACATTTTTCATAATAAAATTTTTATTTATAAAAAGATATAAAATGTCTTTAAGTTAATACCTTATACATTCAAGTCTCTACTAAATGCTAAAATGTGAATATCATTTAAATGTATACTAAAAATTAAAATGTCAATAACATATTTCATAATAGAATTTTTACTTATAAAAAGATATAAAATGTCTTTAAGTTAATACCTTATACATTAAGTTAATACCTTATACATTCAAGTCTCTACTAAATGCTAAAATGTGAATATCATTTATAATTAATGTTTCCATAAAAAATTAATTAAAATTCCATTCTAACATTACAGATGATTGATTATATTAACAAAATATATATTAATTTTGAAATATTTTGCTTACCAATTGTATTTAGGTAGCATTTAATGTTTATAAATGTATTTCATATCAAATACATTTAAATGTATACTAAAAGACATGATTTATAGTAAATTTTAGGGAAAGAAAATTAATTCAACTTCCATTCAATATTACAAACTATTAAAGTTATTAACAAATTAATTTTTTAATTTCAAATCATTTGCATTTCATACAAATTTTATTTAGATGTATAAGAAAATTTAAATTTTCAATAATATTTATACTGAATTTTCATAGTATAATTTTTATTCAAATTTAATTATAGGGTGAAGATGGATTATTAAATAACTTCTTTTAGTATATCAATATGGAATAACATATTTTTTTTTTAATAAAAAGGATTTAATTTTTCAAAAAACTGTTGTAATCATACATACATGTTTGGAGGGCTTCTACCTGTTCCACCAGACAAGTGGAAACCGGAACAGATGGCACCCTTCTGTTCTAGGTGTATCATGACAAAAAGAAAAAGTTCCCACCTATTCCGCTAAACATTTGGAAACTAGAACAGGTGGTAGGGTGGTATGGTGACATGACTGTCTCAACATGCAACAAGAAATCTAAAGAGGAGTATGGAAAATTCACTATTTTTTTTGCAAAAGAAGTGTAGAGAGCTGAAAGGATTAAACATCAAAAGAATCGATAAAACCTCTGCTACCATGAATGTCGTCGTGAGTAGTGAAGACGTATGGTTGCACGTAGGTCAGGCATCGTTTCTGACTTTGTGAGATCGAGAGCGCTTAAAACATAATGTCGAGTCTGTTGTTGAGTAAAGTATGCCTATGAAGTTGTTCCATCATATCCCTTCACATCTCGAAGATGAGCTCCAAATGTTCTGGTGCAAGGAGGCAAGTGGATTGCTAGTCTCAGACCAGAGATGAGGAGGGTGGTGGAGGCTCTAATGGGCAGTCAGCCAACATAATCTCTTCCTGAATTATACAAGTCGCCCCTTCCATGGCACAATCTATAGAAGAGGAAGAGTGACTAGCGCTAGGAGGGTCCTGGGAGACTAGGACTATGTAGAGAAGGGAATCCGACAAAACCATAATTGGCTCTTCTGGAATTTCTTCCTCTACATAGGCCATTGGAGGCAAATTTTTCTCCCTATCACAACAAATTAGAGAGGTCGAAGAAGCCTGGGCAAGCCTGCGAATGCGACGTTGTTCGACTGCATAGCTACACCAGGAAGACCCCTTCTTAGGATTACCACTCTCCCATGGCTTGGTGGTGAGGGAAAACCATACTGGACTCGGCTTGAGAAAGCATAGAGTGAGGAGAATGACAGGAGCAAATCCCAAATGCAATAGTTGAACTAAGTGGGAAGAACCATAACATACACGAAGGAAATGGAGAGGTGCCAATGGAGCTGAAATGACCTTGCAGATGCCTCCTTTACCCATCGTTGTCCATCCTCCATGGCGCATTGAGAGCTCCATTAAACCTACGTGGGAAACTGTAGAACCTGCCCAAAAGCGCTTTGAATGCTATCCTCCATTCAAAATATAAAAACAAGAATTACGACAAACTTATTAAATACATTAAAATGCATTATATCAACATGACACCCCATCCAAGAATATGGAATAACATAATACTTAAAATCTTAAGATAAAATTACATATTACATATAACAATATATGAACAAAAATATAATAAATTATTAAAATGATATTAAAATACTAATATTTTACATAAAAGAGTAATTGTTATTTAAGTAAAGCATAGTATTTTACATAAAAGGGTAATTGTTATTTAAGTAAAGCATAGTAATCTGTAACAAATACTTCAAAGCACATGGAGTAAACAAACCAAAGTAAAGCATAGTAATCTGCAGCGAATACTTCAAAGCACATGGAGTAAACAAACCAAAGTAAAGCATAGTAATCTGTAGCAAATACTTCAAAACACATGGAGTAAACAAACCTATGAGATAGTGAAACATTGTTATAAAATTCAAACTTTTGCGTGTTTTTTACAAATTCATTAAAGTTCAAATTTTCATATACCTTTGTCAAATTCATTTATGTAAGTTACAACTTTAAATTTTGTAACTACAAGTGAAGAAACCATATTTAATTTTTTTACATAACACTATAATTATTAATTATATTAATAATTAAAATTATTAAAATAAAATAAAAAATGATAATATCATATTTACACTATCGTGATAAATTTATAAATTTTTACATTTCCAAGAATATAAAATTGTATATATTCTATTTAAGTGCATTGTATTAGCTTTATAATGTTTAATTCACCAATAATAACCAATAATAGATAATAATTAACTTATAAATAAACTCAGCTTAGATGTACTTGGATTACAAATAGCAATTATAAATAATTTATTAAGTCCTTAATTTTCCTGTCATGTTTTTGTTTTTATTTTATTTTTTAAAATGTTCTTGTCATGTTATTGTTATTTGTTGATATTATTCGTCATCTTTAATGGTTTCATAAATGCGAATTTCACATGACAATATATATTTGAAAACATCATTTTTCTTGTTCTAAATTCTAAGTTTGGAAAGGAAAACTCTCGACACGTCATCAAAATTTAAAGTTACCAAACTTGTCACTCTAACATCATAATAGTAAACTCATTCAATAAAAAAAAAAATTACATATTATATTTTTATAATTAAAAAGGGTAACATCAAATTTTTCTTTCTTACTATGTTGTAGGAGTTTCTCAAACATGAGAATGTGGATACGAGTGTTTTGAACTAGTAGAAGTTTCTCTCAAATTTACGAAAAACTTGAATTTGGAACCTGCAATAATATATATTAAAAAAATATAAAAACTATTTTAAATTACAATGATATTTTAGATTACAATGTATAGAGATATTGATACATTTTAAATCTTATTTCAATAAAATTGAAGTTGAATCGTGGACAATGCTTCTCCTATTGCAACAACTACAATATTAAAATTAGTAATTTAATTGGTGCTGATAATTATATGAACATATTTAACACAATAATGAAACTTTAATATCCATAAATATTCCATTAGAAAATGAAAAACAAAATTGAAAATACATATATATTGTTAACTCCCAAAGTAAAACCGTTCTTTCGGTTGAACTTTGTAGAGGATATCCTAGCTATTGGTCGCATACTTAAGCTAGTTTTTGTGTTTTTATAGTTCAAAGAAAAATTTTGGTTTTGATTCTATCAAGAGATTGGAAAAAACAACAGCTTTCGGTGGTTTGGGCGAGCCCCCAGCATGCTCATTAACCACCGAAAGCGTTCAGTTTCGTCAGCAAAGTGGTCGATACAAAAAGAAAGCAACCACCGAAAAGGTTTGATCGGGCAAAAAGAAAGCTCGTGCTTTCACACGAGCCATATGTCAAAACGTTGCAATGATGAAAATTTCAAACCGCCGAAAGGCTCGTGTTAGAAGACATGATACTCGTTCGTGGGTTTCGACCGAAAGGTTCCAAACTCCTGCGCATTATCCATTGC
>SNQJ01S0051380.1:20098-31719 GCA_010110895.2 Picea sitchensis | reverse complement strand
ATAGAGCTTACCTTAGCCATATAACCCTATGTAAGCTATCATAGTGAATCACAACTATTCATACTTGCTTGGTTCCCTTATAGGTCAAATCATTGCTTACGTATAAGTGTTCCATATAAGCCCATTGATTACAAGGATTTAGCTAACACTAGTTCATAGATTAGAATAGTGTATGTTCAACTTTCACCATTTTACTGGTATTAAGTGTGTTCAAGCCCAAAGCATTCCTAGCTGATTCAAGTGGTTAGGGAGGGCAACACTCTCTAAACAAAGGTAGGCTGAAGGCAGTAAGTGAAGGGTGGACAACAAGTGAGCATGCTCGTAAGTAAAGGGTTAATAGGCAGAGTAAGAGAGCAGCTGGTACAACTAAGATTCCATTCCTCAAGAAGGTGCGATTGAATCCTGTGCGGGTAAGGTAAATATAAAATAGAAAGCTGCGTGTGAATCCCCTCTAGAGCTCCTTCCTACTTACTCTATTCTAATATAAGTGGCTACTTGGCCTATTGGGAGATTTTTAGTCATAGTGGGAGCTTTCAGAAGTCACTTTGCAGGTCAAGACCGTAGGAACAGGGAAGAACATGGGAGAAGACCTTATTTACCCTCAATAGTTCGTGTGCCGGAGATGAGGTGCTTGGGAGCCCATGCCCTTTAGTTTCTCCTCATCACTTGATTTTGCGCCTCCAGAACCGTTATTGTGGCTCTGAATAAGAGATACTAGATCGAGTCAAGGGAGAATGTCGTTGTTGTCGAACATAATTGTTGATGTCAATTAGTAGTGCTACGAGGTAGGGCAGTTCCGGCTAATGAGGATACTACCTCATAAAAGTCGTTTCTACTATACGTACAGATTACATGGAACGATGGATTTGGTTGTCACTGATGCAAGAGCAGATAGGTTTGGGTGACGATTCCTCTGAAAATGAACTGCAGTATTTTAGAATGTTCGAGGAACGAACCAGTAAAATCTAACAGGTCAGACCTTGATAAGGGAGGCCAAAAGGCTTTGAAAACAAACTAGAACTCTATGAAAAGTGTTCAGGGTAAGAGATGAGTACTACCAAATCGACAAAAAATACTTTTAATTTCTCTGGTTCAAGAGAGAATTTACGAGTTCTTGAATTTCAAAAAGAGTATTTTGGGGTCCCATGAGTGGAATTGTTCGATGACTAGAATTGCTATTAGCAATAATTCCTACTAATATGGATCTTAAAAACATGAGCAATTAACTGGATAAGGGCTACAAGCACTTCAAGAAGAATAAAGATCCCCATAAAATCTGTGCATTTTTTTTCAATAAAAGCAAGAGGTCAACTGTAGGTAACATTTGTGTAACAGATTACTATTACTTTTGTATCGTTCTAGATTACAGATTACGCGATGAATTGAAGGGAACATTTTCTACAACATAACTAATTATTTCAAAAGGTATTTATGAGTTTAAAAGAAATTGGTTAAAACAGGGTACTGTTCCAGCCCCCACCAGGGTTCGATTCCTCTCCTATCATGTGGTCAATTGCCTAAAGGAGTCGGCGCACCCTCGCAAGGGGGGCCGTTGTTTGTTCCACATTGCGTTCCACCTCTTCATATTGGTGGACGCTCGTCGCTTAACTATAATTTGGCACCATATTTCCACTACTCCTACCAATAATACCCCAGAAAAAGCGAGCAATTTACAAATAAATATATGGGCTATAAGCACTTCAAGAAGTATAAATACCTCTATATAATGTGTAAATATTTTTAAATAAAAAAATGAGGTCAATCACGATTGACCTTTCTATAATATATTGTTAATAGTTTGGTATTGTTCTAGATTACAGGTAAGGAGATAGAAATTCGGCATATATTTCACGTAGCTAATTATTTTAGTGGGCATTTCTGGATTTGAAAGAAAATGTGTATCCATCCAACTGAAGAATCATACAAGGTCGGGATTTCCAATTAAGGTAACCTTTCTGTAAAAGTTGCAGGATATTGCAGGGTGCATTTTCTATAACATGATTAATTTACTTTTAACTGATATTTGTGGGTTTGAAAAAAATTGTGTACCCAGCTAACTGAAGCATCATATAGGGTTTAGGGTAGCCGGTAAAGGCCTACAGTTTATTCAGGTAGAACGAGATGTAAGTGCACAATGGGTAATACTTTGAGCTCTTAAATTGAAGTTAAAGACAGGATAAAAATCTTTAAATACCTGCTTGAATTCCGATTGTGGGCACCCTTTTCAATCAATTCAATAGCTTCCCAACAAACAAAAACTAAAATAAAATAGAAAAAATGAGGGAAACCCTATCCCTACAATGGCACTAACATTGAGCAGAGGAAATTTAAAATGAAATGGATAACAATAACCAGTTAGAAAATAGTAAAATACCCTGTGAAAAGAGAAGAGTGGTGTGGAGTCTGTACAAAACAATTAGTGGAATGAATGTATGAATGCTAATCTCACTAAAGAGAATAAGCGGCATGTGTTGGTCTTCGGAGAAAAAGTTATAGCAAACAAAACACTGGAACAAATAAACAGTTAGAATGTAACAATTTGTAGAAAAAATCACTAGATGAACAAAGAAAACGATAAATTAAAGATATCTTTGGCAAGAAACTTCAGCAAAATAATACTACTAATATATTTAATTTAAATTCAAAAATTATATGATAAGATTTAAGAAATACAGAGAGATAGGTTTTAAGAAGTCAAAGAAAGATCCAAGAAAACCATGTAGTAAACAACTACAAATGCACAGCTTTAATAATTTGGAGAAAAAATGAAATTTCCACCAAGTATTTAAGTTCATTAGAAAGACTGACTCACAAACAAGATTTTTAAGAAGAGTTCAAGATCACACTAATATCGCAATTTGAAGGTCAGATTTGGTGCAAACCGACTTCTGCACAAGCTTTTCTGGAAAACATTAAAAAAAAAAACAATTAGTAGGCAGTCGAATGAAAATTTTCATATGAAATTGTAAACAGGGATTGAAAGGATTCGCTCACCCATGGCGTTTTCTACGTAGACTTGGGGTCCCCAATGGATTTTTCGGGACCCCTCTTTCTCTGCTTGTCTTCTCACGGTGTGGACAAACTCGGGCACCGACATCTTTTCGTCGGCATTCTCCAACTCAAGTATTAAATTGAAACCATTCGGAAGCAAAACCTTGAACAAGAATTTGTTCATCTCCGGTTCAGCCTTGAGCTTCTTCTTAGAGGGAACTCCAAGGTAGCCCTAATTATTGCTTATTTTCTTCCTGGCAGAAGATTCTGCCATCTTGGACGCAATAGATAGAAAACGACAGAGGGAACACTCTGGTCTTGTATTGCAAGGCTTCCCTTCACACAAAACTAGAAAGAATTAACGTATGCAACGAGCTTGACATACACCACAGATATCTAACTGCTCAGAGCAAGCATGCATGTACAGCTCAAGACAAGCTCTGGCATTTCGCCATTGCTAGAAAGCTCCGCTCAGATACACAATCAGGTGAGTTAGGTCANGTTAGTCATTACGGGATGCCATAGAAGAACTTCAGGCCTGGACACTTGCAAGAAAGAGGCCTGGAACTTTAGGTCTGGCATATAATAGAGGCCTTGACAATAGAGGTCTGGCTTTACACAGATACACATACTCTAAACACGAGTTAGGTGGAGCAGTCAGTTAGTCTTTTAGTGATGAGTCTGTTAGTCAGGCATTGGGGAAAACACATGCAGCATGAGTCCATGGGTGGTGGGATAGGGATTAGTCACTTACAGCAAGCATGAGTTCGTTGGATATGCATCCGTAACTTGCATGAGTCCGTGGGAGGAGCTTACACAATAATGTTGACTTCGATGTCCATGCTGGTAGGCTTGGCAACTATAAATAAATAGCAATGGCCATTATAAATTCACGATAGCAATGGCGTTGGCTATGGCAGAGAATACAATCACTTTCTTTTCACCTGCCCAGAAATAAGCTCTAACGCTTCACCCGTGTAATCAGGACAGAAGCTTTGAACCTTGCTTCAGACCGCTCCAGATAATTGCTACTACTTGCCCGGGAGGAAAAAAGGGCCTAAGAATCCCACCACTCCACAACAGGAATAGACAGCTGCACTGGCTCGCCCCCCCCCCTGACCTCCATATCCTGCGACTAGTCTTGGATGCTAAATAGAATAACACAAGCTTTTAGCTTTGTTACACGAATGAGGAAGTTAATAGATCATGTTACTCCAGCTTGGGAATAGCGCTATCGCCTTGCCTCATGGTTGGGTAATGACAGAGACCGCTTTCTCCCATGATATGAGTAACGCTAATTCTCGATAGAGGCCTTGACGATAGAGGCGATAGAGTATATATATCCCTCTAGCCTCTTGCCAAATTTTAGAGCAGCATATCAAGGTGCTGAACCTAAAAGAAATCGAATCCATCCCGCTGCCACTCATAGAAAAATCATAGACAAAACTTTGTGAAATGTCATTCTTCTGTAAAGAAAACAACACTTTCAAAGATCAACGGGTCAGCCTTGAATCAAAATCTATTTTCCGGGTAGCACAAATGCTAATCTGAGAGTTTTCCCACATTTTGATGTTCCCTAGTTTTTCCACCTTCCTTTAATTCTTTCAAATACCAGTTACTCTTCGTACTCTACAACTATCCATCCTCTATTTGAGGGCTACTACCCCACCACCCACATCTTTTCAATCTATTGACCACTTCCTCCTTCCCTATTGATTCATCGCCTTTGCTCTGATTTGTTTCCTTACACACAAGCATTCCTGTCTGAAAGTCCATTATTTAAATTCAGGAAAGTCCATGCAGTAATACACAGAAAGAAGAAGCTCAAAACTGACTTTATTATCCAAAATACTGGTTGAGGAATGTACGAAAAAGAACATGTCTGAGGATTCGAACACTGGGCAGACTACGGGGATTCAAACACTGGCACTACAGAGCAAACACTCGGGAGAGTTACACAGAGAGAAAGAGAGCAGCTGGGTGACAAAACCAACCGTAAGATTGTATGTCGAGCAAGCATTTGTACCATCAATACCCTTGAACATGACACTAAGCTCGTGAGTGCTAACAAGTTATGACAACCGAATAATTGATTGAGAGGATCAATGTGGACAAGGATTGTCGCGTGTAAGATTGCATGCCGAGTGAGCATTTGTAAGATTGCATGCTGAGCGAGCATTTGTACCATCAATAGCCGTGAACATGACACTAAGCTTGCGGGTGGTAACAAGTTATGACAATGGAATAAATGATTGAGAGGATCAATGTGCACGACAAGTAATGGGCGCGTGTAAGATTGCATGCCGAGCCAACATTTGTACCATCAATACCCTTGAACATGACGCTACGCTCGCGGGTGGTAACAAGTTATGAAAACGGAATAAATGATTGAGAGAATCAATGTGAACAAGGAGTAATGGGCGTGTGTAAGATTGCATGTCGAGCCAGCATTTGTACCATCAACACCCTTGAACATGATGCTAAGCTCACGGGTGGTAAGAAGTTATGACAACGGAATAAATGATTGAGAGAATCAATGTGAATGAGGAGTAATGGGCACGTGTAAGATTGCATGCCAAGCTAGGATTTGTACCATCAATACCCTTGAACATGACACTAAGCTCGAGGGTGGTAACAAGTTAAGACAATGAAATAAATGATTGAGAGAATCAATGTGAACTAGGAGTAATGGGGACGTGTAAGATTGCATGCCGAGCTAGCATTTGTACCGTCAATACCCTTGAACATGACACTAAGCTCGAGGGTAGTAACAAGTTATGACAAAAGAATAAATGCACCGTCTATATTTCTCCATAACTTCTCCGTTACGTCCTTAAGAGGCCTCAGATTGCTACTGAGCTTCTAACCGAGATTCTAACCTAGATTGTAACCGAATGGGTTATTAACCCACTGAATAGTAGCCGATTCCCATTCATTTCTATTGGAAAAAAGAGTTATTGAGTCAAAAGAACCATAGTACCTACCTCGATCGAAGGAACCTTCTCATTTTGGTGAAGACTAAGGGATCTATTTTCTCCAATAGAACAATTTGACCCCTGAAAATCAGAGAAAGAAGGTGTTTCAAAAACTGATTGATCTAGAGGTTTAATAGATAGAGCTCCAACAGATAGGACTGGACCTGCGCATGTTCTATAGGAAATAATACCCTTGAACATGACACTAAGCTCGAGGGTAGTAACAAGTTATGACAACGAAATAAATGCTTGAGAGGATCAATGTGGACGAGGAGTAATGGGTGTGTGTAAGCTTGCATGCCGAGCCATACCATCAATACCCTTCAACATGACACTAAGCTCACTGGTGGTAACAAGTTATGACAATGGAATAAATGATTGAGAGGATCAATGTCGTCGAGGAGGAGTAATGGGAATATAACAAGGCTACATAGTAGCTTACTACCTGCCGACTCTTAATTGAGTAGCATCTTAACTATACCTTGAAACTGAAAGTTCCAAGAACATAATTTCAATGAATTAAGCATTTTTGAAAGGTTTTGGATGTATTGAGACCCTTTGGAGAAACTATACCCTGGAAGTATGATAAAACTACACAAAAAACTGCAAATTTATGCCCAATTTTGACTTGCATATTAGCACAAAATACAAACCATCTAAATCTGAATTCCATGAATCCCTGTCATCAAAAAATAATTCCTTCTTGGATTGGAACAGGATGACAACGATTCGATCCATCAAAACTTCGCGCGAGATCTCCAAACCTTAAAAACCTGGTCAAGCCATCACGCTTTTTGTTTAATACTTGGTAGGGTTACTTGCAGTTGTTCACCAATACAAATACAAAGACAACCATCTGAATAAACCTCAAGCCTATAGTTAATCAATCAGATCGAGCATAGCCGAGGAAACCTACCGATGTAAAATTGAGAAAAAGGAGTGGATAATATCTTTGCAAGGTGTCTATTTCACAAAAGACTTGGATAATATCAAGTAGGAATTGCTTGTGCATTATCTTATGATGTGTAGAACAAGCTAAATCAAGAGAATAAAACTCAAAATATTAATCACTTTGATGTGTAGAATGAAGAGAATGAAATACAAAATATTAATTCACTTCCATATATGACTTCAAATTTGCGGTTGTTACCTTGCATGCCTCAACCAAAGAACCACCAACACTCCAAGCGTTTGAAGTCTCTAACATTGGAATGAAATTACACCCAAAGCAGCAAGGTCTCTAGCTCTGGGTGCTTCGTAAGCAGAGGCCGATCTCCATGCTTGAACGCCTTCAACACCTTTGAATTCATGAATTTATTCATTAACCCAACAAAATACAACAATCTAATAAAATTAATTGGAAAAACACCATCAAACCCTTTTAAAAAACAAAGAAAGGAAGGAAAATAACAGGTGTACCACGGGCAGTTCCTTGCGGAAGACGTAAAATCTAAGTCTCACGATGGCGTCCAGAAGCCAATGACCTCCCCTGATATGACAATGAACATGCAGAGACATTTTTCCCTGAGATTTCGTCCACTGCGCAATCACTTTGTCTCTCTGTAACCTATTATACCATCTCTGCAACTGTGCACATATATATAGAATTCACGGGCTTTAAACTTCTAAGCCATACCAATCCTATTTTCAAAAGATTCAATGAAACGAAACACAACCCAACCTGATCTTTAAGAAAAGTTGAGGTGTTGTTGATCCACTAACATGGTATCTGTTCCTCTGTTTTGACTCATCTAGCATTAGCCGCCTGTTGATTGCTATTTTGGGCATCGAAAATATCTTGATCAGAAAGAAAAAGGAGGGACCGATATTGATTATGAATCTTGCCAAATGGATTTAATCGGTCAAGATTTAGATTGGGTTTTTACGCTCTATTATCTTCATTTAATTTCATTCTCACTCTCTCTATGGTTATGGTAGCTTGATAAAGATTGCCAGGAGGCTCCTATGGAGCATGGCTGGTGAATGATTTTAGATCGTTTCCTTTCTATTTTTTGGGGGGGTTTGTTTTACTTTTTGTTGTGGCACTGTCTTTTTTTCTAAAGGACTACTTTCACATGCGGGAGACGACATAACCCTATCACCAAATTGGATTGTAATTGATATGCGACCAGAGCATTCCAGGGGCTCCCGCTACCGAGAAACCTAGAGAAAAGTATTAAATGGCAGCACTAAAAGGAAGTTTGTATTTCCAAGGAGGCCGCCGTCACTGAGCACTAAAAGGAAGTTTGTATTTCCAAAGACGTCGTCGTCATTGAGTGGAGAAACCTACAGGAAAATATGAAAGAGGAAAGTATTAAATGGCAGCATTAAAAGGTGCAACGTATGTAATGGCATTGTCATTCCTTCCATCCATTCGAGGTATCAACCTGTGTTCCTTAGAGTTAAGTGGGTGCTCCATATACGTAAGCAGTGGTTATGTTTTTCTTTTATCTCATCTGTTGGGAACATGGCGTACTTTTCTCTTTCTATTCTGGTGGGAACATGGGGAACATCATGTTGGTAACACGGGTCTATCATTGAACATCAGTTGGTCCAATGGGTACCTTGGTGAACTGCCACCTCATCCCCTCCTGCATATCTCTGTGGGCCATAAATCCATTCAATCAATCTATCAATCGAATCAATCAATTATTTCAAAGTGAACTCTTCCCAAGGACGAGAGCAATTCTAGACATAACTCCACTATGGTTAGAAGGGGCAAGGTAACCATTGAGATGGGTCACGAACTATTCTATCCATTTAGATGGGGATCTATCCATAGAGCTGACTATAGAGCTGACTACCCCTCACCTTAGAGCTTACTACTAATTGATTTGCCTTCGTTTCAGTAAGCAAGAGACTTAGTCAGTGCCTGCCCACAAAAATCAATTTTAACATTTCATAAAAATAAAAAATTAAAGTATAATTTATTTTTATAATGTCTTACATTAAGAAATAGTTATAAATTTATAGTCAAAGCTAGACTGATGCATGGTCAATGACTAGTTGAATGCTATAGTACCAGGCCTTCAGCAGGTACTAATAATATTGAAAATGAATGAGTAATGGAAAACCTGAAATTGTTAATCATGTTATGTGGAGCTGCAAAGTTGAGATAGAAGTCCTATGTTACATTAGAAATACATTTGACTATTTGAAAATAAAACGTGGGTTTTTCTATTCATATTTAATAATATTTTTTAGAATATTGTAGAGATTTGATATTAAGATATGTTTTGTCGATAATTTGCACTGATGGTTTTTAATTGCTTTCTGTGATGGCCTTTGTTACTATATCGTTTTAAGAGACGAGTTAATTTTCCATGTACCATGAAAGAGATATATTCATATCCCAAAAGAAACTATATATTGTTTGCAACTATCTTTGGCATTTTCTACACTGCGCATGACTCTACTATTGTCAATGGAAAGTGTGACATCGCTACTGAGAGAAGACAATTTTGAGGAAAATGTTTTATTTCTTATATACAACGGTGCATCGTTTTCTGATTTGAATTGTAAACTGCACAATACTTTGTATTATATCAGAGACAATACAAAATAGCCATCGCATGCATGTTTATAAAGAAATGCATTGGCCCATTAGCCTATTACAAACACTACTTGTGAGATCTTCTTTTCCAATTATTAGCATGTGTTTCAATGGCTTTGCCAGCTTATGCCATTCAATTCCTCGATCCAAGAGGATTCCCATGACCAGTCCTAGGGCTATGACCTAACGGTTCAAACATCATACCATCTTTCTCTTCATGTTGAAGGACATTATATTTTAGACAACGAAGGCTTGTCTAAAGAAGTTCATCAGAACGCTCATCTGAAGCCTTTGGCTTTGCTGGTACATTCCATTTTAAGTTAGCCTCTGGACCAGGATTCTTTTCAAGATTTGTTATTCTACTACAGCATTCGTTCAGCTCCAGGAAAACCTTCTCGGGTGTCCTTTCTTTGATTGATGGCTAAGTACTTGCAACAATAGCTTTAATCTAAGAGTCGCTATTGAGAGAGAATGGCTTGAAGCCGAAGATATGAGAAACCTCACCTAACCAAGCTGCACGCACCATTAAAATAATCATAGCTTAGATCTTCATCATTCAAGTAATTTACGTAAGGAAACTTCTCTATTTGAACCCAATGTGATTATCATAGGAAAAGTGAAATAAGCGATGCCGAGTTTTTAGGCATTTGTAGGGCATCTGGATAGTTACTAGACTCCAGGTGTATTTTGCAAGAAATGACAAGTTGCGACGTTTATTTTCCTAAACAACCGCTCTGTCGTTGATTGTTGGGCATCTAGATTGTTACTGAACTCCAGGTGTATTTTGTCAAAATTCCAAGTGTTAGATTTGATTTGCCACATTTTTTTCCCCTAAACAGTCGATTTGGCTCTCAATGCATTTTTGTTGTGGGCAATATAGAGGGACCTCTAAACTATTTTTTAGATTAATTTTTAAGGAATATTTTTAGGTCACTAAGTAATACGTTATAGGAAAAATGCAAAGAAACCTCATTTACTAGCCACGAAATGGTTGAGGAGCAATAATTGTTATTCTTAAGAGGGGAGATTTGTTTTTGGAGGAATTCAAGGATCAATCAAATTCATGGTAGTAATAGTTGTGTTAGGAAAAGTTCAACTAGAATCCAGCATGAATTTGCAAACAATGATTAGGTCTTGCATAATGAGCATGGAATAGTGTAGCAAACTCAAGAAATGCTTGACGTTACAATGACCAATCTATGGAATATCAATTCACAATAATAGACAACGATGTGTCATGGACATGCTAAAATTAAGTCATGCAATGTAACGAACCCAATCACACAGGAAGAAACTTGATTGCACTAATATTTCATGATGATGCCTGGTGAGCTAACTTTGTCATGGACACCACAACAAAAAATAGTTCATGTTGTGACTACTACATTAATTAAGCAGTGCAACACTTTACAACATAACACTAACAAGCACAAACAATCATAATTCCATGGCTTCATCTTTTTCATTTCCCTTAATAATTTCTATAAATTGTTGTAATATAAAGAAACAATGCTTAATCTTTCTTAAGAACAAATATACCCCTCATGACATTGGGGGTTGTGTGATTTTGTGGTCGATGGTTTTCTTAAAGCTTCATATTGTTCGTCTTTTTGTTGTGCACTTTACTCAAATAATTAAATTTGGATTCCATTTGTTGCTAATTAAAATATCCAGACTTTCAAAATTCCTCATAATTAGTGTAATTATTTATAAGATGTTTTGTTTGAGTTTTTAAGTTTATCAATCACATCATACTCATACAACAATGTACATTTAATTGAACTATTTATAATTCGTGTTCTAGTTTCTCTAATTCTACATATGTACCCCACAATATAAGGGTACCCCAAGTTTGAAACTATACACCTATTATGTGTTGGGTATGTGTTATATTCTTTGCATGTGTGTGTGTGTGGGTGCGTTAGATACGACAACTGCGTCTGATGACAACTGGGTATGTGTTATTTTTAGCTGATTTGTAAATTAATCCCGGATTAAGGGATTAGGGTTTTGGTATCTACGGAATACCTAAAAACATTGTATATATTGTATGGCGAATGGTGAAATTCGATATAATGAAAATAAGAAAGGTTTTCCCGGTT
>SNQJ01S0051379.1:108279-128002 GCA_010110895.2 Picea sitchensis | reverse complement strand
CCATGTAAAGTGTTTTATTAGTTTAGGATTGTATATAAATAAGCTCCTTTGAGCATGTATCTTTATTTTGTTGCTTTTTTTTTTGGCCTGTATTTTCAGCAGCGGGATGTTTTGAGCGTGACTCCATAGCCCAACAGCAAGGCACTGAAGCTGCAAAATGAGTCCTTAGAGCATCACAAGGACGACTCTATCCCCCATGGAACCTAATGTTAGCAACATTACTTGTCTTCGGTATCAGGATATTCAGGTCTGCGGGTTACACGAGGAGCGCCCAAGCGTAGCGCATAGAAGAAGTCCTGATCAAGCGAGTGGGCAAAATTATAGTGTCAGCGGTGTTGATCCATCCATATGAGTAGATCAACGGTTGGCGGGAATTCGCAGATAGAGAAGATGCGCCGAGGATAGCGCAATGGATAGCGCCCACATCATGTGCGGGCATGGATGGCAGCCGTTCATCCAAAGGACACATGGCGCGAGATCTGGTCACATCAGCTTTTCGACAGTCGCGAGTTCAAAGGGTGAAGGTTTTTTGTCGTTATACATCTCGAAGCCCCAAACCCCGAAGTGCCGATAGCGCCTGAAATCGGGCTCACAACATCATCGGGTGAGTTCAGAGCCGTCAGATCTAGGGGGACGCGCGGCGCCAGCTCAAGCCATCTTGGCGTTTCACTCATCGCGGTTTCGAGGGACGAGGATCAGCCCCTTCCTATTCACGAATGTCAAAATCTCCTTTGCGAGTAAGCACAGGGCCACAGCCCGTGGCCACCTGGGAAATAAAAGAACTATGCAAAAGGAGCCAAAGGTGTTAGGGCTAGCCGCCGAAAGGATCATCGTGATCTCGATGCGCCATCTAATGCGACTTCAATCCTGGTCCTCGCTGAAGAATTAAATGGAGGTGAACAGAGGTAGTTGAAACCTCAGCTCACTTATTGAATGCGAGGTATGGAGGTTCCGGCAGATAGTCTACCCGAGACAGTCCTGTACAGTGATTTTCTCCAAAAAGGTCATGGTTGGTCCTCATCTGACCAGAGAAAGTCTGCGCACGCCATGTTGGCCTTTAATGTTGCTGCTATCTCCCCTGCAGGAGCCATGCACAGTTAAGGCGACGTCTGATGAAAGTTACCCGTCCAAATTCGGCTGAGGGGACACCACGCCTTGGATGACTAAACATGCCTCTGATAGGCAAATTTTGTTGAGTATATAGACTCAGTCTTTGTATTTTGTAAGGGATCGATGGTAGAGCAAATCTCCTGCTTGTAAAGTTTTAACACATTCTAGTTCTCTGGTTATGCATCTGTATGTAAGATTTCTTATTTAATGTCATACAGTCCTTCTTTTCCCGTCTAAGTTTTCATCTTATACTAAGAGAGTTCGTGATCGACTGATTCGCACAAATTATGGCAATTATGTTGTGACAAAGGATTTATTGTAGCATTATTTTTTTCTCTGGTTTTCTGCATTTGAATGTAAGAAGATCTTGTGTTTAGATGCCTTCCTCTACAGTTTGTTAGAAACCTGATGTTTATGACAGACCTTTTCACCTCTCTAATACAAGTCTTCCTCCTACTCATCCTTACTACAACTCACTGTCTGAAGTTATCTAAGACCTTACTTGCCCATGCATGTCTGGCCTAGTTTCAGAGTTAGAACCACATCGTTTTGAGTTAACCTCCATTTGATCACCCCATTAAACAAATCGTGACAATAAACTGATGGGTGTCGGGCTCTTCTCCTACTGCAATCCAGGAGTGACTTCCATCGCCAACATTTCTGGCGTCGTTGTCGGGGACAAAGTTGAAGATTTTCCTTGGGAAGAACGACATTGAGCCTATGATTCTGAAGGTGCATCAAACATCAGAGCCCTTCAAGATTGCTACTATGCACCTAGCGACTCCACTGTGGCGACTCCATTATTTCCACTTCACTGTTTCAGCTGTGGCTACTGTTGGCACCCCTGAAAGCTGACCCAGAGGAGCTTTCTCGAGAAGGTTTCAGCAGCTTCTTTCTCAGCCTGAGAAGCTTCCTGGGGTAACAACAACATTAGGATCTAGCCTTTGATGGTGAACAAGGACCAGACACATTCAAAGCTGCACATATTTCATCTGGCGACTCCATGATTCAAGTATCAATTGGCGACTCCACTGGTTCGATATGGAGAAAATTCTTGCTCGCAGGTTTTCTCCTTTTAATTTTTCTGTTATTCCTGGTTTTCCTAATGTTGTCCCCTCTCTGAATGAGTGGGGCGATTATTTTCCCATATTTGGAAAATGTGAAGAGGACAACCCTGCTCAACACCTCAGTGAGTTTCATGAACTCATGCGTCAGTGGGAGATACATCATGAGGATGTATTACTTAAGATGTTCATGTTCTCGTTAGCAGGGGATGCACGTAAATGGTATGATTCTTTACCCCCTGCTAGCATTTCTTCACTCTCAGAGTTTCATGCAGCTTTCATCGCCTATTGTCAGGAGTTTTATCCCTCCAAGTTAACTTGTCATAACTGTGGTGAGGGATACCACAACTCTGTACAAAATGAAGCTATTTCTGACATAGGCTGTGAGGATTCCCTGAGTGAGCTGATGGAGCAGGTGAAATATTTCTCTGCCCAATTAGAAAGGTTGAAATATGAAGACTGTGCAGAGGATTTTCCATCCTGGGAGGAAGAAGATGACCTGAGTGAACTAGTGGAGCAGGCGATATTCCCCACTCCCCAGTGTGCAAAATTGGAATCTGAAGACAACGAAGAGGATTTTCCAGTCTTCGAGGCAGATGATCTAAGTAGCTCTTTTGAAGAGATTATTGAAGATTTCTTGGATGCGTTAGCATCTGCCCCCGATGACCCTGTTGTCTCAGATTTAAACAAGGAAGCCATTGTGGAAGAGGATCGTTCTTTCTTCCTTCATGAGATTTCCCATGATGTATTTACATTTGGGATTGAAGAGAAGGATCGAGAGACCATTCCCTTTTTACAAGATGGGGGAGTGCACGGAAAAGAGGAGGAGGAACCAGAGGAGTAGCTGAGTGCACATTTCTTTTTCTATCCAGAGCCAATCAGCGAGAAGCCACCACCCGAGATCAGTGAGCCTACTACAGTTGTCCACTCACCTGTGCTTGTCAGAGATATTCACCGACATGAGAACAACTGTGTAGCAGAGGAGGCTGTCTGTCGCCAATTTTTCGGGATTGGCCACTCATTCTATGACCCTGTCAGCAAGTACATGGAGTGGCATTTCCCCTATGCCTTGGAGCCGCCCTATTTCATCTCAACTCCAGCCTGTAAGGAGGAGTCAAAGAGTGTAACCGTTCTACTGTCACGGTTACACCATCTACTGATTATCATTGACAGAAGGAAGGAGCTTCTATCCAGGAAGCTGCTTGAATGGCTATGGTGGAAATCTGCTTTCACCTAGCCCCATGTAAAGTGTTTTATTAGTTTAGGATTGTATATAAATAAGCTCCTTTGAGCATGTATNAGGAAGGAGCTTCTATCCAGGAAGCTGCTTGAATGGCTATGGTGGAAATCTGCTTTCACCTAGCCCCATGTAAAGTGTTTTATTAGTTTAGGATTGTATATAAATAAGCTCCTTTGAGCATGTATCTTTATTTTGTTGCTTTTTTTTTCGGCCTGTATTTTCAGTAGCGGGATGTTTTGAGCCTGACTCCATAGCCTAACAGCAAGGCACTGAAGCTGCAAAATGAGTCCTTAGAGCATCACAGGGATGAATCTATCCCCCATGGAGCCTAATGTTAGCAACATTACTTGTCTTCGGTATCGGGATATTCAGGTTTGCGGGTTGCACGAGGAGCGCCCAAGCGCAGCACATAGAAGAAGTCTTGTTCGGACTTAAAATCAAGCGAGCGAGCAAAAATATAATGTCAGCAATCCTGATCCATCCATATGAGGAGATCAATGGTTAGCGGGAAGTCGCAGATAGAGAAGATGCGTCGAGGATAGCGCAATGGATAGCACCCACATCATGTGCGGGCATGGATGGCAGTTGTTCATCCAAAGGACATGTGGCGTGAGATCTGGTCACATCAGCTTTTCGGCAGTCGCGAGTTCAAAGGGTGAAGGTTTTCTGTCATTATATATCTCGAAGCCCCAAACCCGGAAGTGTCGATAGCACCTGAAATCGGGGTCACAGCATCATCGGGTGAGTTCAGAGCCGTCAGATCTAGGGGGACGCGCAGCGCTAGCACAAGCCATCTTGGCGTTTCGCTCATTGCGGTTTCGAGGGACAGGGATCAACCCCTTCCTATTCACGAACGTCGAAAGCTCCTTTGCGAGTAAGCATAGGGCCACAGCCCGTGGCCACCTGGGAAAGAAAAGAACTATGCAAAAGGATCCAAAGGCATCAGGGCTAGCCGTCGAAAGGATCATCGTGATCTCCATATGCCATCTGATGTGACTTCGATCCTGGTCCTCGCTAAATGGAGGTGAACAGAGGTAGTTGAAACCTCAGCTCACTTATTGAATGCGAGGTATGGAGGTTCCGGCAGACAGTCTGCCCGAGACGGTCCTGTACACTAATTTTCTCCAAAAAGGTCATGGCCGGTCCTCATCTGACTAGAGAAAGTCTGCGCATGCCATGTTGGCCTTTAATGTTGCTGCTATCTCCCCTGCAGGAGCCATGCACAGTTAAGGCGACGTCTGATGAAAGTTACCCGTCCAAATTCAGTTGAGGGGACACCACGCCTTGGATGACTAAACATGCCTTTGATAGGCGAATTTTGCTGAGTATATAGACTCAGTCTTTGTATTTTGTAATGGATAGATGGTAGAGCGAAGCTCTCGATTATAAAGTTTGAACACACTCTAGTTCTCTGGTTATGAATCTGTATGTAATATTTCTTATTTAACGACAGACAGTCTTTCCTATTCCATCTAATTTTCATCTCAGACTGAGAGAGTTCGTGATCGATGGATTTGCACGAATTATTGCAATCATGTTATGATAAAGGATTTATTGTTGCATTGTTGTATTCTCTGGTGTTTTGTGTTTGAATGTAAGAAGATATTGCGTTTAGATGCCTTCTTCTATAGTTTGTTAGAAACCTGATGTTTACGACAGAACTTTGCACCTCTCTGATACAAGTCTTCCTCCTACTCATCCTTACTACAACTTACTGTCCGAAGTTTATCTAAGACCTTACCTGCCTATGCATGCCTGGCCTAGTTTTGGAGTTAGAACCACATCGTTTTGAGTTAACTCCCATCCGATCACCCCATTCAACAAATCGTGACAATAAACCGATGGGTGTCGGGCTTTGCTCCTGCTGCAATCCAGGAGTGACTTCCAACGCTAACACAATCTCTAACCAATCTCTAACCATATCAAAGAAACTACATAGCACATCAAAAAACCCTTCAAAAAAATGGCTTGTTAGACTGTCCAAACAAAAGAAAAAAGTTTTACAATTTTTTTTTTGTCTTTCATACATGCAAAAATACAAAAACATCCTTCATACAAGTCTTCACACAAAAAGTGCCCACTAGAATGACTGCTAGTAGAACTTTAAAAAGTGCATTGGTCCCTCTTGACCATCTTCACACTGATTATATTCTATGGATATTGGGCGCGTAGTGAGGGCCTTTTTTGATAAAAAAATCAGCCTCTTAGTTCTCTTCTCTGTATACATGCAAAAAAGTAATAAATGAAAAAAACTTGAAGAGTTCCTTTATCCTGTCCTTCCAACAGTCTATTGAGATTTCCTGTAGAGATCATTTTCCATTAAGCCAATCAATTACTATTTTTGAATCCCCTATGACCTGAAAGTTTTTGATAGAGAGTCTATGAGCCAAGGTTAGAGAAGCCCAAACACCCAAAATTTATGCTCTTGTGTTTGTTCCTCCGCCACAGTTAAGAGTCCACTTGTAGATTGTATGTTCATTGACTTTGATGACTCCTCTCGTACCACTTTGTTCCCTATTTTTTTGAGCAGCCCCATCAAACCATCCTATGATTTTATCAATTGGTAAAGTATGGACTATGCGTCTAATAGAGTGCATTATTTCTCGTGGCATGTGTCTTCTCACTGCACCTAAGGAGAGAAACGAAACCTTCTCAATAGATGGATTCCTTGACTCAAATATAGCCAAGTTCCTTTCAAGCCAAATGAACCAACAAATGAATGCGGGTAAGGATGAAATATTTTGATTCTGAAAAGCCCAGTTTGCAAAACATTCCTTCACTGTTGTTCCTGTCCACCCTGTAGAAATCTTGTGTTCCTCTTTGATCTTTTTCCATACAGTGCAAGTGAAAGGGCATTGTACAAAAAGATGAGTTCCAGTTTCCCCATTTCCTTTGCAAATATGATAGAGTCTTGGCCCAGCCCAACCTCTCTTCTGAAGGTTATTCCATGCAAGTATTTTGTCTTCAATGAGAAGCCATACAAATAGTTTAATCTTCTGTGGAAAATCCCATCCCCACAAAATTTTCCTCCATCCTCCTATTTTGTTTTTCCACAGCTTGGTTGCAAGAGCATTGTAGACATTTTTAGTTGTTATCAATCTCGAACTATCTCCACCAGTCCATCTTAACTCATCCTCTCTGTTAGAAATAGAAATGTCTTCTCCAATCAAGCTCCCCCTATAAAAATCCCATGCCGAAGAAAGGTCACCCTCCAGACCTAGATCTGTATTGTCAAGCCAATTAGAGTAGATCGACCCTTGCAAAGGAGCTCGACTAGCTTGATATAGAAAATACACATTTTTTCTATTTAAACAAGTAATCAACTCAACAGTAAGTATGGAATCCTTCCCCATGCCCATAATTTCATCCTTTCCAACAATAATGGAATCACCCACACCCGGTTTCCATGCAAGCCAATGCACAATCAAAGGTGAAGAATTTAGAAGGTTTTTCCAGGTTTGGGATCCAAAAGACGAGACCAACGAAGTTGAGCGCAACCAAGTCATCACAGAGATGTGGGGAAAGTATTTGTCTTTTAAAACCCTTTTCCAAATTCCAGGATGCATCAATCCACACCACAAATATTTTTCTACCAGTGCCCTTGAAAAACAATAGATGTTTCTCAGACCCCATCTGCCAAAAACCTTTGGTTTTGAGATGGTCTCCCAATTGCACAAGTGAAAGGTCGGATCTTGTTTGTTACCAAGCCAGAGAAAGGAGAAAACCAATTTACGGATACGGTTCATAATTTAGGCCGTGATGTGCGCCAAGGCCATCCAATAAACTGGTTGGATTTCGAGCATCGCTTTAATCAAAACAAATCTTCCTCCCAAAGAAAGAAATCGATTGCACCAGTGGCATATACGGTTCTCATATTTTAGCAAAATCCACTGCCAATCCTCCACCTTGTAACTATCCAACTTTAAATAGAAGCCCAAATATTTAAACCTGACCAATAGATTCAAGAAACTAAATTGAAACAATGATTTCATATCATCCAGAAGTCCCTGTTGGACACCATAGTGTAAAAAGGTTGACTTATTAACATTGATCATCAACCCGTTGCACCACAAAAGGCATCTAAGATTGTGTGGATTTCCTGCCATTCATAAATTGAAGCTTTGGACATAATAAGTAGATCATCCACAAAGAGTAGATGGAGGATCTTAACCATCCTATAAACCTTTATTCCAAACAACTTTCCTTCAGATTGACTTTTTTTAAGAGAGAGACTCAAGACCTCCATCACTAGAATGAACAAAAGAGGAGACAGTGGGCATCCCTGTCGCAATCCTCTGCCACTATTGAAAAATTTAGTGGCCTCCCCATTGATCAGGATGTCATACGTTGTTGAGACAACACATCCCATAATCTAGTTTTTCATAAGATGTCCAAAGCCACAATGAATAAGCATAAGCCTTAGATAATCCCAGTTTGTGCAATCATAAGCCTTTTTTAAATCCAGCTTCAAAATGATAGCTTGTAGTTTTTTTTTCTTAATACTGTGAAGGCACTCCTGTGTTGTCCCTATAGCATCTATAATCTGTCTGCCCTTGAGGAAACCCAACTGTTCTCCAGACAAGGTTCGAGAGAGAATTGGTTTGATTCTCCTCGCTACCTTTGAAATAATCTTATAGCATAAATTGCATAGGGCTATAGGGAGAAAGTCGGTGAAAGTACTAGGATGGTTGGATTTTGGAATCAGAGCTATGAAGGTAGAATTGATCGGACAGAAAACTTCACCACGAATTCTAGTTTCCTCCACAAGAACAAGAAAATCTAGACCAACCATATCAATGAAGTGAAGGAAGAATTCTACGGTCCACCCATCAAGGCCTAGACTTTTATCCTTTGAAAAAAAATTAAGAACATATGAAATTTCCTCAATTGTGCATGGATTTTCAAGAGAAGTGAGTTCGTCCTCCAATACAAGCTTTGGATACAAGCGAACAATATCTAATTGATCATGCAAATTAAACTGGCCAGTGTCTTGGAAGAAAGAATTAAAGTAAGAAACCACTACATCTTTAATAACATCCTAACCTAAATGAACTCGACCATCTTCATCTGTGATGTCCCATATGTGTTTTTTGTTCCTCCTCTATCTCACAAATCTGTGAAAAAATTGTGTATTATTGTCTCCACTCTTAATCCAGATAGCCCTGCTCTTTTGCCTCCACCGTTCTTCTTTTGCCAACAAATATTTGTTGCGCTCCGCCTCCAAAAACATCAAATGATGATCAAAATCATAATTAAGAAATCCTTTAATTTTCTAAACATAGAGCAATTCCAGATCAACTTTCAAAATTTTTAAATATTCTTGTTCCTGAAAAACATTTTTCTTTCGACCATAATTTTACTCGTTTTTTTAGAAGGGATAGCTTCTCGACTAATCTCCTTTGTGCCCCTTTGAATTACTGAAACTGTACATAATGCCAAGCTTCACTAGCTAAAGTAGCAAAAGAATCATCCCGTAACCAAACATGATTGAACTTAAAAGGACGAGCTTCCGCCGACAGTCTGATATCCAATTGTAATATAATTGGAGCATGATCATATATGAATGGAAATTCCACCCACGATCTATAACTCATAGATGGACCTATAAAATCCCCCGCCACATAAAATCTGTCAAGTCGTTTAGCAATACCAGAGTCTCCTGATCTACCATTACGCCACGTAGGTGCCAACTTTGTCTGAGCCACATCCACCAATAATGAATTATCAAATAAATTCCTGAAAAAGACTACCAAAGGATCTGTCAAAGATGTAATACCCCAAATCTCATCTGAGTTTAAGGTGAAATTCATGTCCCCTGCCATAATCATATCGGCATGTCCTAACAGACCCCTATCTTCCAATTTTTTCCAAAAAATCTTTATGTCTGTGCAAGGACCATAAATATTCAAAAGTGTAAGCTTCCTTTTATCTACTAGACTAGAACCTGTCAATAAAATACCACCACAAGTGAGGAAAGGAGAGAAAACAAAAAAATGTGGATCCCAAGACATGAGAAGCCCCCCCCGAGTTTCCAACTGAGTTAACTGTACAAGACATCTAATCAGGCCTAAGAGAAAACATGTAATTCCTAGCCTTCTCTTAATTCGTTAAGGTCTCCTGTAGAAAAATAACATTGGGTAAAGTCTTTGAGATAAGCCTACGCATAGAGGCCATTTTTAGGGGTCATCCTATCCCTATGATGTTAAGAGAAGGAAGTATCATGAATTTCCCTTGCGAGGGATTTTATGCCTCTAAGCGCCACCTGGTCAATAGTAGTAGAAAGTTGGTTAGTTGAAAAGGAAAGGTTTGTACCCATTTGTTTGTGGGCACTTATAGTCTTAATAGGTGATAATTCAAGTCCCAAACCCCATGAACATGCAAGGTCCTTCCCAGACGAGACTCCTGAACCACCAGAGGTTGTTTCTGCATCACTGCGCCCCCCAAAAAACCACAACAACTTTCCCCAAGTAAGTTGGAATTGGTACAGGAGTAGAAACCTCCCTATAGGAAGGTACCAAATCGGATAACATCCTATCCAAAGAATGCTCACTAGTTGCAGGTTATCCATAACCAGGTAAGAGAGGTGAATCTTCCGTCGACAAAATATCAGGAAGTACTGGGTTAATCACGTCAAGAGTATCAACAGTGGTAGTGGTAGGCACACACTCAACTACCAACGAATTAGGAGTAACTATAACAATCTCAGGATTCAAATCCAAATCCTCTAAAACTTTATCATGAACCATAGTCTTGACAGACACCTCATTTAAACTGGACTCCAATGGATAAAAAGAATCAAGATGATCTCTTTCCCATGCAGATAAAGTACAATATAGAGAAGGTACGTAGTGTCTCAACTTACCAACAAAGGTGTTGTTTGGGGATGATGGACTGTCCAAGTCCCAAGCACCCAGGAAAGCTCCATGCTCCTGCGCCTCCGGCTCTAGAGAGTAGCCACTTGTGATATTCTCATTCAAGAGTGTCTCGTCAATAGGCGCTCCAAAAGGATGGTGACAATCCTTCCTTAGATGTCCAATTTGTCTACATCACGAGCACCAGAAAGGAATCCCTAAATAGTCTAGTCTCTGAGCAAAAACCAGACCATGCCATTCAATTTCCAAGGATTCCAACAGTCCCCCATGAATATCCACTTCCACCATAATTTTAGCCAATCTTTTGTCACTGGAATGTAACATGTCCTCTGCTATATTTATGAAACGTCCCAGAACATTTCCTATGGCCTCCAAAGATTTAGAATTCCACAGCTGCAACGAAAGACCTGGGAGCAAAACCCAGAGATGACGAAAGATAAAATATTATATCGTCGAGTCGAACTTAATCCTCCACCTCTTAAGCATGAGGCTATCGCCTTCAAACACCCAAAAATCATTTAAAATCCGAGCAGTGTCTTTAGGGGTTTTGAAGACAGAGCCAAACCAACCCCTCGGCAAAGTTAGAAGCACCGGGGAATAACCCAGAAAAGGTTCCCAAGTAACATGCATCCACTTTGAGATAGAAATTTTGCAGAGCAAACGGTAAGCCAGCCTACCCACCAGAGAAAACATGGTGAGTGAACAAGATTCTTCCAACCCAATGTCCATTCCCAAAACTATTTTCCTTTCAGTTCTTTTAGGCTTCCACGCCTGCACAGTTCGCATAGGTGTGAACCTCTTCCCCGTCAAGCCTCCTCCCTGAGACTCCAATGGCTGAGTAAAATGGGCACTATTCCGGCCAAACTATTTAGCTATAAAACCTTTGGTGCTAGACTCCTTAACAACACCAACTACACTAGTGACTTCTGCAGTCAGTCTAGAGACCTAGGGAACTTCCTTACAGAAGGAAGGACACGACGAAGATGGTTGGTAAACAGGCTTTGGAACAGAGATAGTCGATGGAAAATCCTCCGCCAAATGAGTATTAAGTTCACATGAGGTCGCATTTAGTGGGCCATTACTACCTTCTTTTCTGCATAGATCATCCACCTAGAGAGGAAGCTCGGGTGATCCCAAGCAGGGTTGGAATTTGGATTCATCTTTACCCGTTAAACAATTTTTTTTTTACGTTTTGTGTATGTCCATTTCCTGTCAAAGAACATTATGTTTGAATTTGTGCCCTTCAATAATGAAGTTTTGATAAGAAATTAACCCTTCATTAATGAAGTTTTGATTAAAAAATTACTTTTCAATAATTGAAGTTCTATTAAAAATTTTAACCTTCAAATTCACATAACAAAATGATATGCTCAACTTAAAGTTGACAAGTCACTTTTGGAGGTGGTAGGGTGGACATCAATTCCACATGTACTTATTCCATTTCTCATTAAATTATTCATAATGCCATTCCAATTGCATAGATTTGGCCTCAAACAATATTGGCAAAAATTAAAACAAACACTACTCAAAATCTAAAAAACTATTTATGACATCATATTTTTTAGAAGTTCTTAATGACAACAAAATAAATAAAAATAAGTTTATAAAATTGAAATAAATTAGAGAGATGGTTAGCAACAAATTAAAAGGTTGAATAACAAAAAATAAAAATAAAAATAAAATAAAACAAAATTACATGATTATTGTTTTTAAATAAAAATAAGTTTATGAAATAGAAATAAGTTAATGGAGACATTACTAGCAGCAAATTAAAAAGCTTTTTAGCAACACATACAAACTAATATTGTTCAAAACCTTTAAAAAAATAGTTGCATGAATAGGACAGAGCACTGCAGAGTGGAGTAGTAGAAAACGCAGAGATGTCTCACATTAATAAAATAACTGAAAATATCTTAAAAAAATTTAATATAACTTAACTTAAATTTAAATTAAACAATTCAATCTTAACTTAAACTCAAAAAATCATTTAATTTGATGTTAAATATAAAATGTGTTAATTTTAAAATTCAATTAATTAGATCCATCTTAAATATACATTAAGATGAGATGCATGTCAACTCCAAAGCCAAAGATGTTTAAACTAGAGACATGTTTGCAATTGGAATTGATTTGATTTCTTTATTGTTTTAATGAATTTGAGGTGTAAGAAGATCTATGCTAAACTCAAAAACTAGATCCAGAGTTTTAAGTTTTTGAACCAACTTACCAGAGAAGTTTGCACTTGGAATTGATTTGATTTCTTTGTTGTTTTAATGAATTTGAGGTGAAAAAGATCTATATTTAATGTTTTAAGTTTTTATCCAACTTATCTCTAATTTTATTTCATTGTTTTTTTAATGAATTTGACTTAAAAGAAGATCTATGCTAAATTTAAAAACTAGTTCTAGAGAATATAACATTGCATAATTTGCAAAATTTCAAAGAATATTGAACACACTATAAATTTCAGAATTTGGAAAAAAATAGTAAGAAAAAATCTAATTTTATTTCATTGTTTTTTTAATGTTAAAAGAAAATCTATGCTAAATTTAAAAACTAGTTCTAGAGAATATAACGTTGCATAATTTGCAAAATTTCAAAAAATATTGAACACACTATAAATTTCAGAATTTGGAAAAAGAATAGTAAGAAAAAGTCAGGATAGAATCAACTTGGTTATCAGAACAATGCATACGAAGGAAGAGAAGAATTTTGATAGCAATAATAAGATACAAACGACCAGATTCTGCACTGATGTGAGTTAAGAATCCGTATGTCACGAATTTTAAAGAGAATGAGGGTTAGTGTATGAGTTAACCAAAAGAATGATGACAACACTACAAGGTTTTCATTTCACTGATTTCAATCTAATATCGGGATAGGAAGGTGAAGGACTCAACCTAAACGACCACCATAATTTTAGCCAATCTTTTGTCACTGGACTGTAACATGTCCTCTGCTATATTTATGAAATGTCCCATAACATTTCTTATGGCCTTCAAAGCTTTAAAATTCCACAACTGCAACAGAAGACTTGGGAGCAAAACCCAAAGATGACGAAAGCTAAAATATTCCATCATCGAGTCAAACTTAATCCTCCACCTCTTAACCATGAGGCTACCACCTTCAAACACCCAAAAATCATCTAAAATCCGAGCAGTGTCTTTAGGGGTTTTGAAGACAAAGCCAAACCAACCCCTCGACAAAGTTAGAAGCACCGGGGAATAACCCAAAAAGGGTTCCCAAGTAACATGCATCCACTCCGAGATAGAAAGTTTGCAGAGAAAACGGTAAGCCAGCCGACCCACCAGAGCACCCACCAGAGAGCACATGGTGAGTGAACAAGATTCTTCCAACCCAATGTCCATTCCCAAAACTATTTTCCTTTTAGTTCTTTTAGGCTTCCACGCCTACACAGTTCGCTTAAGTGTGAACCTCTTCCCCGTCAAGCCTCCTCCCTGAGACTCCAATGCCTGAGTAAAATGGGCACTATTCCGACGAAACTATTTAGCTATAAAACCTTTGGTGCTAGACTCCTTAACAACACCAGCTACACTAGTGACTTCTGTAGTCAATGTAGAGACCTGGGGGACTTCCTTATAGAAGGAAGGACACGACGAATATGGTTGGTAAATAGGCTTTGGAACAAAGATAGTCGATGGAAAATCCTCCGCCAAATGAGTAGTAATTTCACATGAGGTCGCATTTAGTGGGCCATTACTACCTTCTTTTTTGCATAGATCATCCACCTAGAGAGGAAGCTCGGGTGATCCCAAGTAGGGTTGGAATTTGGATTCATCTTTACCCGTTGAACAATTTTTTTTTGACGTTTTGTGTATGTCCATTTCCCGTCAAAGAACATTATGTTTGAAATTGTGCCCTTCAATAATGAAGTTTTGGTAAGAAATTAACCCTTCATTAATGAAGTTTTGATTAAAAAATTACTCTTCAATAATTGAAGTTCTATTAAAAATTTTAATCTTCAAGTTCACATAACAAAATGATATGCTCAACTTAAAGTTGACAAGTCACTTTTGGAGGTTGTAGGGTGGACATCAATTCCACATGTACTTATTCCATTTCTCATTAAATTATTCATAATGTCATCCCAATTGCATAGATTTGGCCTCAAACAATATTGGCAAAAATTAAAACAAACACTACTCAAAATCTCAAAAATTATCCATGACATCATATTTTTTTAGAAGTTCTTAATAACAACAAAATAAAAGAATAAAAAATAACACAAAATTATTGTTTTTAAATAAAAATAAGTTTATGAAATTGAAATAAATTAGAGAAATGGCTAGAAACAAATTAAAAAGTTGAATAACAAATAAAAATAAAAATAAAATAGAATTACAAAATTATTGTTTTTAAATAAAAATAAGTTTATGAAATAGAAATAAGTTAATGGAGACATGACTAGCAGCAAATTAAAAAGCTTTTCAGCAACAGATACAAACTAATATTGTTCAAAACCTTTAAAAAATTAATTGCATGAATAGAAAGACAGAGCAATGCAGAGTGGAGTAGTAGAAAAAGCAGAGATGTTTCACATTAATAAAATAAATGAAAAAATCTAAAAAAATTAATACAACTTAACTTAAATTTAACCTAAACAATTCAATCTTAACTTAAACTCAAAAATCATTTAATTTAATGTTAAAAATAAGAACAAAGGAAATGTGCTCATTTTAAAATTCAATTAATTAGATCCATCTTAAATATACATTAAGATGAGATGCATGTCAACTCCAAAGTCAAAAAAATTCAATTAATTAGATCCATCTTAAATATACATTAAGATGAGATGCATGTCAACTCCAAAGCCAAAGAAATTCAATTAATTACATCCATCTTAAATATACATTAAGATGAGATGCATGTCAACTCCAAAGCCAAAGATGTTTAAACTAGAGACACGTTTGCAATTGGAATTGATTTGATTTCTTTATTGTTTTAATGAATTTGAGGTGTAAGAAGATCTATGCTAAACTCAAAAACTAGATCCAGAGTTTTAAGTTTTTAAACCAACTTACCAGAGAAGTTTGCACTTGGAATTGATTTGATTTTTTTGTTGTTTTAATGAATTTGAGGTGAAAAAGATCTATATTTAATGTTTTAAGTTTTTATTTAACTTATCTCTAATTTTATTTCATTGTTTTTTTAATAAATTTGACTTAAAAGAAGATCTATGCTAAATTTAAAAACTAGTTCTAGAGAATATAACATTGCATAATTTGCAAAATTTCAAAGAATATTGAACACACTATAAATTTCAGAATTTGGAAAAAGAATAATAAGAAAAAGTCAGGATAGAATCAACTTGGTTATCAGAACAATGCATACGAAGGAAGAGAAGAATTTTGATAGCAATAATAAGATACAAACGACCAGATTCTGCACTGATGTGAGTTAAGAATCCGTATGTCACGAATTTTAAAGAGAATGAGGGTTAGTGTATGAGTTAACCAAAAGAATGATGACAACACTACAAGGTTTTCATTTCACTGATTTCAATCTAATATCGGGATAGGAAGGTGAAGGACTCAACCTAAACGACCACAGAGCTTTTAACCAAATGATTTACCATTAAGGAAACTAAGATTCATACTATGAATAATATAACGCAGAAGACAAAATTATGAGTAGATTGCCCTTAACCACAGTTAAGGAAACCATAATACATCGAATAATTACTAACTCACACTTTAATAAATTTTGAGATTTAACATCAGTAGAGTGAGACGTGTAAAGAACGGATAGTGCAACAATATCCTTAATAACAAATCAGATTTAACAAACATAAATAAATAATTTGTTTACAGAAATTCTAGATTCATTACCAAGTAGACTAAGGCAAGGTGAGGATTTTAACAAATAATTTAACCCTCCGAGAGGAAAGAAGAAATAATAAAAAGGTTAATGTAAACTGAAATTCAAACTCAAATAGTAGATTTCAAAATCCAAAAAATTCAAAAGGCACGAAGCCAAACAGAGCATTTGGAAAGGAAAGAGGACTTTACCCGTTGTCCTGAATCTTCTTAATCCCTCCAGCCTTGTCCTGAAAGAATTCAATCTTGTTTTAATGCTCTGCAAGCAATTGAAAAAAAGCGGCAATTTAATATTATGTAGTATTCTACAACGATAATGGGAGGGTTTAGCCTCTCTCAAATTTTAGATTAAAAAATTGCAATTTTCCTTATCCTTATTTAAATTATCAGAATTAAATTAAAAAAAAGTAATTTTTCTTATCATTATTTAAATTACCAGAAAATAGTTCAATAAAGTCTTAAAACAATTAGATTAAACACTTTAAAATAATCAAAATTTTATAATTAAGCATGTTTAAAAAAACGATTTTCATAAAATTTGGTTTGTCTATCTGGTTTGAGTCAACTAACGTTTAACATTACGAGTTCTTTATAATACACTCGGTCATTGAGTGTCCTACACCTCAAACACAAAATAAATCAAAATTGATATATAGTAATAACTTCTACTAAAGTTTTTATAAAAAAATTTGTTATCCATAAATATAAAAAAATTGATGTTATGGGCAGCTTTCGCTTAGGCAAGGCTTTTCATTTTAATTAGATTTTTAGATGGTCAATGGAAAACTTATTAGGAATGTGTGTGGTCATCATAAACTTATTAGGAATGTGTGTGGTCATCATTTACGCATGTAAGATTGTATGTTTTGATGAGTTGATTTATTACTTATTTTATACCACTAAAACATTAAGTGGCTAGAAACGATAGTTTGTGAGAACATGCAATTCTTAGATGAGATATTGTCCTTTGAGAACCATAGATTATGAGCACATGGAATACTTATTGAGTAACTATCTTTTGAATTGGATGAAACATTATAGAAAATAATACATTCAAATGGGTTTATTGAGATAAAAATGACATTAAGTAAGGGGTAATTAATTTTGTATTTCATTAAAAGGGGAATGGTGAGAAGTAAGTATTAATCTAAAATTTTAAACAAAATTTAGAAGTGGAAAGAGGAAAAGAGTGTTTATTTTACTAATTTTTAAATAAAGGAAGATAAATAAGTCAAAATTTATAAAATATTTTAAATAATTTAAATGGAGAATTTATCTAGCAAATGTTGTTTAACAAATGATTGTGGAGGAAGGTAATGAGAGATAAGTACCTCAAGGATAGGGATTAAGAGACATGAATTAAGAAAAGAGTTAAATATTTTAGAGGTGGTTTAAATGTATGGTAAGTACTAGTTAAAGCCTATGATATAGTTGTATGTGGGTAGCTTGGAACATTGGAAAGGGCACTCTAGTGAAAATCGGTGATGGATCGTGGATTGGTTGTGGGGAAAATTATAGACTTTCAAAACCTCTCAAGTTGTACCTTCATAATAATGACATAACTACTCTAGTTGATGCTTCAGGGGCATAGATGCATCGTGAAGGCATACAAGTGTGGAGACTTGGAAATGCAACCCGAGTTGGTAGAGGAATAGACCCACTATGGTGTTTCTCTTAAGCGTAGTTCCATTTGTCTTTCAGACTGAGATGATTGATTTTATTGGTGTAAAAACGTTGCATCACTGCAAAGCTTGGTTATGTTGCTAAAATAGGTGAGAATGTAGGAGTTGAAAGGGAGTGGTGGTGGAAGGTAACATGGAAGTTACCTTGTCTGGATTAAAATTCAAAATATTTATGTGGTTGGAAAATTGGAAAATAAAATCTTAACTTGGGACAATAGAGAACAAAGGAATTAGATCGGTTTGGGATGGTATTACTTGTGTAAAAAGGACAGTGAATCAATAGACCATATTTTTCTCCATTGCTCCTTTGCCAAAGTTGTATGGAATGATTTGTTTCAAATATTTAATATCTAGAATCGTTGAGCCAATCCTACTCTCTTAGATTGCTTTGAAAACTAGTTGCTCGATAAAACAATTTGTTTTGTTAAGTCTTTGTCATGTTATGCTTTCTGGGGAATTTGGTTCTTTAGAAATCAATTGATCTTTGAAGGTTTGGAGCTGAATTTGGGCAGACTATCTCATCAGATTATAGTCTTTTTTGATGAAGGAAGGAAGTCTCTCAAGTAATATGTTCCAAGCAAACTTTAGGCCCCTTTTATATATCTTTCAAAGGCACGAGACTTATTCCATGGAGCAAGCCAAGGGTCGCTAGGTGAGTGTGGTGCAGGAGTCATTCTCTTTCTCAATAAATCTCATCACTTTACTATGAAGTATGGCACTGAAATTGGATCTAATAACATAGCTAAATTGTTTGCACTTTGGATTCTGTTAAATATTGTGTTGGAATAGAAGGTGAAAAGGATCTAGATTCTATTGGATTCTAAGTTCGTAATTGATCAAAGAGGTGATCAAAGAAATTTATTTTACCCATGTTTACAGGGAATTCAACCATAGAGGAGATACTCTTTCAAAGGAAGTTTTGACTAGTCAAGAGGGCGTGCTAATTGTGTAAGAGTTCAGAGGTAATTCCCCTCATACAATAGTACACAAAGTTATTTTTTGATGGAAAACATGATTTTTTATTTTAATCTTATATATAATATACAGATAGAACTATTAAAATTTAAAGAACAACCACATAAACAAATTGAAATTTCAATAAAAAGTAATAATAAACATACTTTTTAATTTCAAATTTAATCTTTGGGTGGGTTATATATACATTAATAATAATAAAAATTCATAACCATTGAGCCATGTTGGAGGAATTTCAAAGTGTTAAAAATAAAAATATAAAACTTTAGACACAATCACAATATCAAACATTTTTGTGAACACCCATATAAGAGAGGATGTAATCTATGTATTCATGTGAGACATGAYRCCTACATTTTATATTCATATTTTGAACATGCCCCAATCCTACCTAACCTTGCGAGTCATATTCATCCTAGATCTCATTAGAAAAGAAGAAATTGTAGTATATCTTGAGGCGTTAGTTGAAGGGTGATAATTATATCAATACTATAAATGCAATGAAGAGACCCTACTTGCATTATAGGCTTCTAAGAACATGACAATCTAACATGACTGCATCCATTGATTATTATTTAGGTTAAGATGTTTATGATTTGGAGCTTCCCAAGATCCATAGAAACACGAAACTAAAGAAAATTATTCATCAAGACTACCAAGTATGTTATTTTTATTGAGGATATTGATTGTTCATTTTATCTCTTAAAGCATGTGAAAATGCATGAAAGAGTGGGATGTTAGAGCATAATCCCTAATGCATAAGTTTGATGATAATAAAAATTATGTTACCTTATCCCTCGCTTTCTTAAGAATCCCACCTAGCTTAAAAAAAATTGTTCCAAGCATTAATGCTACAAAGCATACATCTCCTTGATCTTGGGCTTGGGATGAGGCGGGGGGGAAGAGAGCTATGGGGCATTCTCAAAATATTTGCAAATTATCA
>SNQJ01S0051379.1:71628-89128 GCA_010110895.2 Picea sitchensis | reverse complement strand
TACGACCGTTGGATCTAGAGAAAACGAAGAAGGGTTAAACCTGGAATCCCTTTGGACTTCATGACGTCGGAGAAGCTTGATGCAAAGATATGAGAAAGGACGAAAATTGAAGCGTCGAAGTCCCGAAGGAGATCTACACTGTAGATCATAGGAAAAGAGCTTGACCGTTGGATCAAGCAAAGGAGAAGATCATGATGTCCGATTTCAGGAGAATTAAAGTATGTTGAGGGGAGAACTTCCGAAGTCCAAAGTTTTGAAGCGAGAGTAGGCGTGGTTGGATCGGATGGCGTCCCCAGAGGTGACGTGGACCTTCCTAGACATGCCACGTGCCACCACCTGAGTTGGTGACATCTATACCATGTGGACCTGGGGTTCGGAATTTCAGAATTCGAATGATAGAAAGGAAGCAAGTGTGAGAACTTCTGAAGTCCCGAAGCTCCAAACTTCCGAAGTCCCGAAGTTTCGAAGACTCGAAGTCCCAGAAATTAGACACCTAGATTTTCATAGTGTGTCTCCACCATAGGACACTGGGTAGACGTGGACGGTTGATCCTCTTTACTTCGTGAGTTCGGTAATCTAAACTTCGAGAGATTGTCGTATTGCACTTTGAAATTTTCGAGGGCCGAAGACTTGAGTAGCACCTTTTTACCTACGGCTTGATCACACCCGTGATCGCGTGGGTTGGGGGACTGGCAGAAAGGGGCTAGTTCCCGAAAAATTCACAGAGCAGAGCCCCAAAAGAAAGTGAAATCTAAACGTTTTCTGTAATTAGATTTGTATATGAATGTTGTGGGATTTGTTAAGGAATGATGGCTTGACAAATTTCGGTTGTCTGCATGTTGTTTTTGCAAAAGTTTAATGAGTGCCAGAACTAAATAGAGTTTCCATTGAGCGCAAAGAAATGGAGGAGGCACAAAATGCTTCCAGTTCAGAGAATTAAGCTAAAGGATGGATGTTTATTTGGGAGTTGAAGGGTCGAACTCTAATGGGCATGGAGAAGAGATAGATAAAGAAGAGATAATGATGAAAATCATTGAAATATTGCAGAAATATGCCCAAACTCATCGAGTAGATAACATAAAGCTCATGAAATTTAAGGAACAACAGGGAGAATTCAACTTAAAGTTGATGAAGATTCTGGAGAGAATAGAGAAGAAGTTGGACAAGGAGAGAGACTCGAGAAAAATATGGAGCCACCAAACTTTCGAGGGAAGAAGATCAAGGAGTGTTGGTAGACACCATTATCACTCCCAAGGTCGCCCAAGAGGAGGGAAAATGGTAGTTCAAGCCCATCTCCTACCAGAAAGCACATGAGATCTGGAGTGGATAAACTGAAGGGTGAAATGAACAAGATTAAGCCTCCTACATTTGATGGAGAACATAAGAAGGAGGAAGATGTCGAAACATGGTTTCTTGGCATGAGGAAATATTTCCAACTGCAAAATTATTCCTCTCATGTAGAAGGAAGAATTGTGATGTATCAACTGAAAGGAAAAGAATCCATGTGGTGGGATCAAATTGTCCAAGTGCAACACATTAGAGAGAAAGATCTCACTTGGAAGGAATTCAAGAGGTATTTCAAGAATAAATACTTGACTAAAAGATACTATGACAGAAAGATGAAAGAGTTTTTTGAACTCAAGCTCAGTAGCATGACCATTGATGAGTATGAACGAAGGTTTTTGGAATTACTAAAGTATGTTTCGTTCATTAAAGATGAGACTGTCAAGATTCAAAGGTATCTGAGTGAACTGCCACCTTCCATCGGTGACAAGATCCAATATGATGATCCTGAGAATATGGAAGAAGCTATAAGAAGAGAGAAATTCTTATATGAGCAGCAAAGAGAAAAGCCTACTTTTCAGAAGGCTTGGGATGACCAGAAGAAGTTTAAGAAAGAGCAGAGGCAGAAGGGAAACAAACCTCCCTTTTTCATAAACAGTCCTCAAGGATAGCCATCATTTAGAATGCCAAGAATGGTTGACGTAGGGGAACAAAGGCCAAGTCAGATGCCCATTCAGTGTTGGGGTTGTCAGGGGAACCACAAGTACAGAGATTCTCCCCACAAAAATGGCAAAGTGAGAGCTATCCATAATGTTCAGCAAGATGAAACAATGGAAGACATGGGCAGTAGAATACCAAGAATCTATGCAACCCTGGACAACAAGCAAGTAGAATATTAGTCGCACGTGATTGAAGTGGAAGGTATGATCAACAACCATGCATTTACTAGTTTAATTGATTCAGGGGCTAGCCATAGTTATATAGATCCTAGAGTGGTGGAAAGTTTTCAATTGTCGAGAAACAAACATGAAAATTCTTGGTTAGTGTAGCTGGCTACCAGAACCAAGAGGAAAGTCACTGAGTTAGTTAAGTCTTGTCCAATGGACATGAATGGACTGAGCACAAAGGTTGAATTGAACATTCTACCTTTAGATTCTTATGACTGTCTAGTTGGGATGCACTGGTTGGACCAGCACCATGCCATCCTAGTCTATCGTAACAAGGCATTCACTTGCCTGGATGAGGAGGGGAATCGAAAAACAGTCCAAGGAATTCCCAGAGTTGTTTCTATTAGATAAATCTCAGCAATGCAGCTGAAGAAGTGCTACAGGAAAGGTTGTCAATTATTTGCATCCCTTGTGGAGGAAGCATCTAAGGATGAAGTCTCAAAGATTGGAGATCATGTGGTACTAGAGGAGTTTGAAGATGTATTTCAGGAGGTACCCAAACTACCCCCAAAGAGAAATATTGACTTCTTTGTAAACTTGATGCCTGGAGCAACTCCAGTGTCGAAAGCTCCTTACATAATGAGTACGCTAGAGCTGAAAGAACTGCAATTGCAGCTTGAAGATCTTCTGAAGAAGGGGTATATACGCCCAAGTGTGTCACCTTGGGCAGCCCCGGTCCTGTTCGTGAAGAAGAAGGATGGAACATTGAGATTATGCATCGATTTTAGACAGTTAAAAAAAGTTACTGTTAAGAACAAGTATCCTCTACCGTGGATCAATGATCTCTTTGACTAGTTGAAGGATACTAAGATATTTTTGAAAATAGATCTTAGATCAATAAAGGATGAAGACATCAACAAGACCACCTCCAGAACAAGGTATGGTCACTATGAGTTCATAGTGGTGCCATTTAGGTTGTCAAATGCACCCATTGTTTTTATGTGTCTGATGAATGGTGTATTCAGAGACTATCTGGACAAGTTTGTCATAGTCTTTTTGGATGACATCCTGGTGTAATCCAAGTCATAGGAAGAGCATGAACAACATCTGAGGATGGTGCTGCAGGTGCTAAGAGAGCACCAACTATATGCCAAGTTGAGAAAATTCTCGTTTTATAAAAAATAGATCCATTACTTGGAGCATATTATTTCAGAGGATGGGATAGTTGTAGATCCTGAGAAGATTGAGGCCATCAGAGAATGGTCAATGTAGAAGAATGTAACATAAGTCGGATCCTTTATGGGTCTAGCTGGCTATTACAAAAGGTTCATTGCAAGGTTCTCAAGGATAGCTCACCCTATCACTTCCTTGCAAAGGAAGGAGAAGAAATTTCAGTGGACAGAGGAATGTGAGAAAAGCTTCCAACAATTGAAGCAATTGTTAACCAGTGCTCCAATCCTAAGGATTGTAGATATGAATGAAGACTTTGTAGTGTGTACAGATGCATGCAAAGAAGGACTGGGAGGAGTCCTTAGTCAGAATGGATTCTTAATTTGTTATGAATCCAGAAAGTTGAAAGAGAACGAAAGGAACTATGCAACTCATGATTTGGAGTTGGCGGCCATCGTTCATGCTCTAAAGAAATGGAGGAATTATCTCATGGGAAGGAGCTTCAAACTGAGGACAGACCACAACAATATGAAGTATTTGTTTGATCATCCAACCTTGGATGTTAGGCAGAGTAGGTAGTTGGAGTTTCTTTGTGAATATGACTTTGATATCAAGCATATCAAAGGAAAAAAGAACAAAGTGGTTGATGCGCTCAGCATGAGAGTGCATGAATTGCATGCTATGACCATTAGCATGTACCAAACTGATATTAAAAGCATAATTTTGGAAGCTGCAAATGCAGATTTGCAGTACACTGAGTTGGTAGCAAAGCTACAACAAGGTAAGATGCCACGGAAAGTGGAGAATTATAAATTGGAAACTGACGGAACACTTCTGTACAAGAAAAAAATTTATGTACCTAACGTCCAGGAATTGAAACTTATGATTTTGAAAGAAATGCATAATATGCCTTATGATGGGCACCCTGGATATCAGAAAATAGTGGCAGCAGACAAGAGCCATTACTTTTGGCCAGGTATGAAGAAAGATATTGCAGAATACATCGCCAGATGTATGGAGTGTCAGAAGGTTAAAGCTGAGCTTAGGCACCCAGCAGGGTTGATATAGCCTTTACCCATTCCTAAGTGGAAGTGGGAAGTGGTGACAATGGATTTCATCACTGAATTGCCCAGAACTGGCAAACAACATGATTCAATCATGGTGGTGGTGGACAAGCTTATGAAAGCTGCCCATTTTATTCCACTAAAGACTACTCACAAGGCAGCTAATGTTGTTGATATTTTTATGAGTGAAATAACACGATTGCACAATATTCCCAAGATAATTGTGTCTAACAGGGACCTGAAATTTACCTCAAAATTCTAGAAAGGATTATTCAAGGGGTTCAGAACAAATCTGAACTCCAACACTGCTTATCATCCTGAGTCCGATGGACAGATGGAGAGGGTGTGCAGAGTAATAGAATATATGCTAAGGATGTATGTGATGGAGAAACCATTTAAATTGGAAGACTACCTACACTTGGTAGAATTCACCTACAACAATGGGTATCGAGCATCGTTGAAGATGAGCCCATTTGAAGCACTTTATGGATGAAAGTGCAATACTCCAGTAAGTTGGGATAATCTAGCTGATAGAGCAGTAGTTGGGCCAGAGTTGCTCAAGGAAATGGAAGAGCAAATGCTAAAAATTAAGAAGAATTTAAAGGCTTCCCAAGACAGGCAGAAAAGTTATGCTAATAAAAACGGAACCCATAGAGAGTTTAAAGTGGACGATCATGTTTTCCTGAAAGTGAAAGCTAATAGAAGTTCCCTGAGGCTAGGAAACTGTTCGAAGTTGGCAGCCAGATTTTGTGGGCCATTCGAAATCCTAGAAAGCATTGGGCCAGTTGCATATATGCTTGCATTACCTGCATCCATGACTGTACATAATGTGTTTCATATTTCATTGCTTAAGAAATATATACATAATGCTAATCATGTAATTGATTGGAATGTGATTCAGGTGGAGCAAGAAGGTGTCTTGCAAGTGCATCCTGTGCGCATCTTGGACCGAAAAAGAAAACAACTCCGGAATCGAGCCATAATGCTTGTAAAGGTCCAATGGACCTGGTACAGTCCTGAGGACGTGACATGGGAGCATGAATATGCTATGCGGGCAGAATACCTGCATCTTTTTGAAGATTTTGAAAATCTTGTTGATGCTGTGTAAAGAGTTTCACTAAGGACAGTGCAAAAATAAGGGGAGGGGATTGTAATATCCCCAAGGATGAGCCCCTGTTGTATTTATGAATTGTAAAATATGTTTTGTAAGCTGGTGAACCGAGTGTTGATAAGATGGTGGGCTTATGTGTTTATTAGGCTGGAGGTCCTAAGTGTTAAAGGCCAGGAGCTTGTTTTTGTATATGTAATATCCAGAACCTTAACTAAGATTAAACATCGTTGTGTGTAAATCGACCATGAAGAAAGAGTGATGGGGGACTAAGCTTCCACAAAGTGGGTAAGGGAAAGGGTGTTGAAAGGTTGGAAAGAGGGGCTAAGATTAGGGGCTTAATTCCTTGAGAATAATAATTTATTATTATTCCAAAGATGTGTAAAATACATGTTTTTATCCTAAGTCTTGGAAGAGGCAACGCATGCAGCACCAATGTGTGCAAAAAGAGAACGCATGCAGCTCCAGGAAGACAAGTGTCGACCTGGGTGCATGCAGTTAAAGGCAGAAGCATGAGTTTTGTTGGGGGTTCATCCTCCATTCTTTTGTCTGTTGTTTGAACCATGTTGCCTGTGTGTTTGATCTATGCATACCTCATGCAGCTCTGAAACCTGAAATCGTGAGGCCAACCTGTGATGTTTTCCTGAGAAGTTGATGCATCCTCTGTCTGAACCATTTGAGGTTGCGTTCGACTTCTGCGTTTATTCCTTGTCACGCACCTTGAAATCCATTGGCAAACCCATGGATTGAGCCATGTCTCCTGTGTGTCCTATGAACCCAGTTTATGTACACTGCAAATCTGAGTTCGTGCTTAACCACCTGGGTTGTTGTCCTATGTGTTACCTAAATTGTGTTGTGTCTTCATGGGACTGTTTCCATTTTTGGACATCCACACCCAATTTTTTTGTTGTTGTTGTCACCCGTGAGTTAACCGAATGTTGTTGTTGTTTCTGTTATCCTTACCTTGTGGGAATTGAGTGGAAAACTTGGTTGTCAGACCCGTGGTTGAAGAGGCAGGTTATCAGGCCTGTGAGCAGCTCTCTCCAAGTGAGAGAGTCTATTGGGAAGTGGTTTTCTCCTAGAGAGATTCCAACACCAGCTACGGAGCTCTGAGAATTCTTGATCCAGCCTGTTGTCGAGACCCAGAGAGGGAGGTGAAGCAACCGATGGACAGTTCTTGTGAAGGTGTATGCTCTCATGTGGAACAAGCATGTGGGGAATGAGAGTCCGCAAGTAGTGGAAGTAAGAAGGTTCCTGGAGAGAATCCTTTCAGTTGCTCTATGTAGTTCTCCTGTAACCTCAACCTAGTCTAGGATTCCCTTTCCCTGGGTGGAGCTTGGTTCTAGCTCAGGGGTGACCCACTGCTAAGCATGATGAGTAGCGTGGTCTAAGGCTGGGAGGTTCGTGGAAGTTCTGCACGTAGTTGGTGGACTACTCCAGTTTCAAAGATAAGTATCATTATGTGTTTAATTTCAATTAAATTGCATGTTTGTGATGCTTGTATGTTTTCATGTATTCTATTGCAATTATGAATTACTGTTAATTCCATTATTTCTATATGTTAGCAGTAATCCTGTGATTACTTTGTATTGTTTGGTTAAATGCCATTAAATATGCATGTTATATATATATGTATGAGAATGTTCCATGTAGTAGCGTTGCCCGACAGTGGGGTTGATGGCCGGAGGCATCACAAGTATAAATCATGGAAGAGTTTTTTCTTGATAATCATTTTGTATTTGAGCTCTGCTCTACTGAAGGTCTCCCCCTCGAAGAGGCAAGTGAACTTGGATTTTTATATAATAAAAGTATCATTTATGGAATCAATCGTGTCTTTGTGCTCTATATTTTGCTCTTTTTGTTGATATGTTTTATAACAATTGTGTTTTTTCTCTGCATAATACATTTGGTACCTTAAAAATGGTATTAGAGCACTTTCCTCTGTAGAATTCTAGACACAAAAATTTTAGGCTAGATACATGTACTATTGGCATGTTTAAAGCACAATGCTCTGTCATTCAACAGGTAAAACTGTGGTTGGGGAGGACTACATGTAGGAAATACAGTTGATTTCACGGGTTACTCGAAACAAACTATTTCACCTTGTTGGAAACCTTTGTAACCCATGTTGCTACCCCTTCGATTAGTATCAAATTAGTACCTATACATGGCCATTCACTCCCACGTACCCTCGGGTATATATGGAGTCTCATAGGTCTCTTGAAACTAGTTATAGATTAGCTTATCAAACACATGATTACTATAGTGGCATCGAGAACATAACTCATGAGGACTACTCTTGTGTACCTGGTTAGTCGGGTAGTATGGATAAGGTACAATCGAGTCTCCTTAGTTGGTGACCTGAGATATTTGGTCAAGTACTACTGTTGGACCCCATTGGTATATCAGAGAGCTATAGCATAGGGAAAACCCTTGTTTGTAGGAACCCTCAAAACCCTAACCCTTACTGTCGGAATAGAATAGAACAGACACAGAGGGGAAATTTTTCAATGCAACCCTATCTCCTACATCCAGGTTGTGAAATTACTACACAATTTTAACTACTAAAAAATTGGGCATTTGGTCACTACGGTATTATTTAGATCGAAGTATAACTCTACATGAGTAAACAAAACGAGTATAATGGTCCCTCCAATACTCATATTTGGGACCTATCCCATTGAATTCCTAACTTCGCTTTGATCGCATTGGTATCTATCACTTATAAGCCCTTTCTTTTCATGGTCTCACCCACCCTACCCGACACCCTTATTTGGGACATATTCCATTGGCTTCATCTCTTTGCATTGTTTGTCGTGGTACCCATCACCCATAACCTCTTTATGTGCAAACCCACCTACCCACATTTTGTTTGTTTACCTCCCAAATGGCCCGCACCCACAACCAAGCACTTGACAACACTATCATTTCCTTCCAAAATTATATCAACCAAAATAAGACTAGCATCCAAAAAAACACTTTGAAGCTACTTACCTCACTTACAAAGTTGAGAACCTCTCTGCCAAGGTGAAAAACAACTTCAGCTAAAATAGTGGATGAGCCAATTCAAAGGCCCTACCTCCTCTGACCAACCTTCACACCCAAAAGGAACTGACTCCTCCTATACCATGGCCTTTCATTCTAACCCCCTTCATCGTGAACTTTGTCTTCCCAAAGTTGAAGTAAATAAATTTGATGGATCGAATCCCACGAGCTGGGTCACTCAAATGGAACATTAATTCTCCTTGCATGGCATTACTTATGATTTGGTCAAACTTCATATCCGTGTTATTTATTTGGATCTTGAACATTGACAATGGTGGAAATGGTGTAAAAATTCACATCAAGGGTATATTGCTAGGACCTAGTTTGTTGCAGACCTTTATGAATGATTTGACACCAACACACATGATTTGGGCCACTTGACCAAGCTGAAATAGTTAGGTATAGTGGAATAATATATAGCCTCTTTTGAGAAACTAGCTTTCTGAACAAACGAATGTAGTATACCTAGGAAGGTAATATGGGGTACCTAGGGAGGTACCCAATGGGAATGTGGCTATGTATTAATAGTGAAATTCATTTAATATATGAGAATGTGGTCATTCAATGTAAGGTAGACTAGGTCCACTATATTAATAAAGGCCCACTATGGTAGTTAGATGCAATAAATGTGAGAAAAATCTCTAGAAGATTCATAGGAGATAGAGAGAGCTATATAAATAAGTGTATGTAATATAATGAAACATAGTGAAGAATATTGTGAATTTATCAAGCATCACTCGAGTGTTATCCTTCCTTAAGGATTAATATATGGTGTTACCCTACCTCAAGGGTTTTGACTATTTCTTGTGTTCAGTATTTTAGTGAATGGTTTGAGTTTTTCTTGTTGATATTGTGGATCTATTTTGAGATTTATCCTTAGATCTATTCAGGTACTTAACAATTGGTATCAGATCACTTTCCTTGGCCAAAGAAGGGAATAATCGTTTGCTCTTTTTTCAAATTTGTTATAGGGAAAAAGAGGGAGGTGCACTTCAGGTTCATATCTGAAGCTTTCTGAGCTGAATTTGGAAAATCAAATTGGATATTTGAATTCCTCTAGGAAAAATACCCAATTTGAAAAAAACAACAAGTTGAAACAGAGTCTGGGAAGTAAAGTTATGAGAATTTTAAATACAACAGTTTTTTAGGGTTTTTCCAGAAAAAGCCGCAATTTTTTGCAGTAAGTTATTTTTGACCCTAGTTTTTGTTGAAGATTTATCCCAAGAAAAGATGTTTTTTACTGGAAAAGATGATGGCCCTAATATTGAATAATTCATAAAAGACTTGAAGTCATTTTTGAAAGAGAATTGGAAACATTGGGTATCATGTTATTTAAAAGGTGATGCAGCCATTTGGTCGGAATAACATAGCTATAGCCAATAGATGGCACTTTCCAATGAAGCACTTGAAAATTTTATTTTACATAAATGGTCTCATGTTTCTAAAGGGAGAAATAAGAGTTTATTTTCAGGTGGAAAATCTATATTACAGGTTCATGGTTGTATTCAGAAAGAAAATGTCATTGTTTCTATTAACCCTAGTTGCCAACAAAACATTATCAATGTTTAGTTGGTTAATAGATTGCAAATTCCTGCAAGAATATCCAAAGCACATGTTGAGGGTAAAAATGTTGAAATTGTTAAAGATTTGAAGGTTAGTATGGATAAATATGTGTTGCATTCAGATTTTTATGCTATGGATATGGATGAAGTGGATATTGTTTTGGGATATCCTTGGATAGAATCAATGGGTACCGTTAATATTAATGTGAAAAAGAAGTTTTTGAAGTTGTGGTACAAGAAAAAGAAAATCACATTGCAGGATGTGTCTCTTAATAAAAAAGATGGGCCCACAGAGGTCAGGAAAGAAGTTATTGTCGAGTCTGAAGTTGAATCAGAGGCAGAGGCTACAAAAGGAGATGACGCAAAACCACAGGAAGGACATTATCGAGAATCTAAGGAGTTCCATGACTCAAAGGCACAAAGTGTTGTAGATTTGAAGAAAAAGGAATAGATTCCTAGCGTTTTTGTATATAGCCATCCACATCATATAGAGAAACAACATCCATCAAGGCAAGGGCGTGTGCATCAACACATTTATGCACCAGCAGGGAACCAGAAAGGAAACCGATCAAGAGGTGCATGGAGGCCTACTAGCACTACAGGAAGACATTAGGCTAGAGAATTAATCCCATGGCAACACCGACATAATGTAGATCAAGATCAGTGTGGAAAGACAACAAATGGACATCATGTTCGACTTCCATTGGGATGGATGGATGGTTGTACTTGGTACCAGTTGACTACATTGCTTAGCCAGTCATATTGTATGGTTTCTTATCATGTTTCGAGGATGAAACATGTGAAGGGGGATGGAATGTAGTATACCTAGGGAGGTACTCAATGAGAATGGGATTCACCTAGAAAAAATTCTCAACATTTAGCTTTCAATATATAAATTTTTATTCCAATAAAAACTTGAACAAACATCAATTACCTTGTTCAACAAAAATGAAAAAGATGATTCGAAACTTTGTTTAGGTGCTCTAGAAAACCATGAAACAAGCGATGAATTGTGTTAAATGTGTTCGGCCGAAAGTGTATTTATATGATTTGGCACGAAATGAAATGATATGACGTGTCTTTTCATTGTTTCCGGCCGATGGAATTTTCTCACCCATCTTTTGGCCGAAAAAAAGATTTTTTGGCCAAAAAGCTAGGAAACCGTTTAATTTTAATGGATTCCATTAGAATTACGTTTTTCGGCCGAAAGATTCTTTTGGTCGAAAACTAGCGAATGGGACTACTTGCAGGAACTAGAGAATTCGCTCTAGCTTACCTAAACTATGGAGGTTGCAGACTCCTGCAAATACTCATAATTTGGTTTCGAAAATGACACCAACATTCGAAAAATTGAATCTACTTTCAATTCCTATAATTTGTTTTCATTTTTATTATTTTTATCTAATTTTATTTAATTTTTAAAAAAATCATTGCATAATATTTTCAGCTGACATTATGATTTAGTGAAATGAAATATTTGTATCTCTAAAAATACACAGTGAAAAATTTATATTCATAATCCTTAAACTGTTCTTTTCAAAAGAGTATTTTTAGATTTTACTTTTAACTAAAAATTAAGATAGATACAAGGTGGGGGAAAACATGTGTTTAAAATATGAAACGTTTTCATCTTGGTCAACTTCAAAAAATTCTAGAAATTATAATATTCATCCGTTAGATTCAAAATTATAGTCATAATAAAATAGAGTCTCTATAGATTGTTGCAGTATATTTCGTTTGTTAAAAACAAAAGTTTAGTAATAGATACATTGTTGGGGGGGGATAACTCATTATCATTCATTTCATGTTTAAGGAACATATTGTTAAACAATTGTCAAATTGACATATCGAATCGTGATAAAAAAAATTTGAAAAATAGTCATTCAAAAAGTAACAAAATTCTTCACAAGTTTTGTTTTTACTGTAAAGTGAAATTCTAAATAAAAAAAATACTTTTGTATGCTGGAAGTTGGAGAACTTGTGAAAATATAGTTTTTTTTCTCATAAAACAAGCAAAATAGACACCCATCTTGATGATTTCACCCAATGTGGTTATGAATTATTAGTGGAAGTCATGTAATATATGAGAATGTGGTCATTCAAGGTAAGGTGGACTAGGTCCACTATATTAATAAAGGCCCACTATGGTAGTTAGATGTAATAAATGTGAGAAATCTCTCTAGAGATAGAGATAGCTATATAAGGAAGTGTAAGCAATGTAATGAAACATAGTGAAGAATATTGTGAATGTATCAAGAATTTATTGAGGAGTGTTATCCTTCCTTAAGGATTAATGTATGGTGCTACCCTATCTCAAGGGTTTTGACTATTTCTTGTGTTCAGTATTTTAGTGAAGGGTTTGAGTTTTTCTTGTTGATATTGTGGATCTATTTTGAGATTTATCTTCAGATCTATTCATGTACTTAACAATGACATGCCCAACAAATTCTTCCAAGAATTATTTATTAGTGGCCTGAACGATGACATTCGAGCCCTTGTTATAATGGATCGACCCTAGACTTGGCTTGAAGCTACTCACTGCGCCAATGAAGCCCAACTGGTAATCTCTTCCCAAAACATAAAACCATCCTTTATTCCTTGATATCAACCCACACATCCCACCCCTCCTTCCACTCCTCTCAAGATCCACAAATTAATCAAGGCATACATGGTTCAAGGTCAACTTAAGGGTCTTTGTTATAACTTTGATGAAAAATATTTTATGGGGTACAAGTGTAAGGAGAAAAAGATTTTTATGACCATTTTTTAGGATGTTTATGAAGAGGATGTCAATGTTTCCCATTCTAAAAATCTACCCCAAGAATATGATCATACACCATCCTATGATCCACACGAAGTTGAACTGCTTGTCTCATTGAATGCCTCACTAGTCTTTCTACTCCCCAAACCCTTAAGTTAATTGGTTACATTAATCATAGGAAAGTCATTATCCTAGTATATAGTGGAAGCACCCATAATTGTATTCATCGTTGCATTGATTAAGAGACCATGTGCTATATCTGTGCAGTAAAAAATTTTCAAATCATGATTTCTAATGGCGGTTCCATGAAATGTGGGGGCATGAAAATGTGCGCTTGCAAATTGGATAGTACCACCTAAAATATCATATGTTTTCTATTGAAATGGGTGGTTGTGACATTGTGCTTAGTGTTGAATGGTTATGTTATCACCATATAATTTCCAGATGGTATCCGAGCTTAAAAACACTAATGAAGGAATAAATCGCCATGAATTCGTGATAACTTGGAGGACCTGGCTATACCTGGCGGTGTATGGACAAAATAGTAGAGACGTGAAGAGTAAATCTCAACGGTCCGTCAATCCCAAAAGTGGTCCGAATCAACGGTTGAGGCACGTGTCAGAGATGTAACTAGCGCGAAGATTAAGCAGTCGAAGATGGGCTGAGGAAAATTGTCGTGGTTTTAGTGCAGACACATGGTGCCTTTAGAGGTACATCGGATAAAATGGTTGTCTGACCCAAACCACTTTTGTTCAACCTTTGATAACAAAGTTTTCGGGAAAGACGCAGACCGTAGATCTTTAAGTGGCCCAGATCAACGGTCAAGGCACATTTCAACGATTGAAGTGGCATGAAAATTAACCGATGGAGGGTGGACCAGGAAAACTGTCATGGTTTAAATCATGGACACATTGTGCATGCAGAAGCACATCGGGGAGAAAGGTGGTTCAACCAAAACCATTTTTCTCCAACCTTTGATGTCAAAAGATACCTATAAAAGGAGGAACCCCCAACGTTGTTCTATGTTGATTTGAAGCATTCGAACATTCAGAAATCTGGTGCAAAGCTTCCATTCAAATTTAAAAGTTCAGGACCAAACCAGAACATTTTTTCACCGCTTATCAGGTATTCTTCACCATGGTTGCCAATCCTGTTGTTTTATCCATGAGAGAACCAGATATCTCCTCCAAGGAGGAATCCCTAATTGACAAAGATTTTTACGTTTTCAACACAGAGACGACGGTCTCGCCCATTTCTGTGTCTAAATCAAATTTTTTGAACAATGCTAGATCCTGCATACCTTTTCTCGAAGCCGCTCGAGCCTCCTTCGCCCCTTACATCATAGAAACAATATTCCCATTCCCCGAATTTGTAAGTTGGTGTGCAGAGCGATATTCCCAGGGAGAAAGAGTCATTTTAAACAAATTAGGGTCAGAAGTTCTATGTAAAGTAGACGGTCCGTCACTCCGACACACTCTCGATATACCAGATGCCTCCCCCACAATGTCAGACCCCTTCAAGGAACAAAAAATGATCATGATTTATAGAGAATGCCTGCCTGAGGTAAAAACCCTATTTTTGCAGACCATAGTCAAGCTTGAACATCATTCAGAGAGTCTATCTTTTCCTGCTAGTACAAGAGTTATGATCGTCGAAGTCCAATGGGCTTGTTCTTTGTTGAGTCAAATTTTAGGGTTAGACAATGACAAGTTTGTGGTAGAGGTCATGTTAGGATTCCTGTTGATTTTCTTCCTGTTTGGTCAGTCAGTCTATGTCAGTTTTGACGAATTTATTGCAGAAAATATACATCAACAACTAGTTAACTTCATCTCGTTAAGACACTTCAGATACTATTCTCACTTGTTGAGAATGTTTCTGAGATGTAACAAAACCGAGTTTTGAGAGACTGCATTCATTTCGACCGAGTGTAAAAGAATCACCATGCTCATCTTCATTAACAAGATTATGTACAGGATATACAGTCTCATTTTTTGTTCAGACCTACCAAGAGTTATAGAAGAAATGAAGAGTTTGTTGCAACCAAGTCCGTAGAACATTATAGGAGACTGGATTTTGTTCACTCAGTCCACTATGATTTGGGTATATGGATGCTAGGAAGGACCTCATCTTTTACTAGTTTTTTTGACTCCCAGGATATTTTCTTTAGAATTCACAACACAAAGGGTCATCTCAGAGACTAAGCATTTCCTGAAAGCACACAAGGCTTCTAATATGAAATTCCCTTTCATAGTAGGTCCCTTTGTGGTAAAGAGCAGGTCTTGTTTGCCTCATATTCAATCCAAACTAAATGAATTTGGGTTCACACAATTGCAAGGAAGAAAATATGATCCACATCAGATTATATTGAAGAGGATATTGGCAAGCAGACAAGGCCCTTATGATCACGAGCACATTGAAGGATTAGATAAGTTGGCCAATATAGAGACCTGTATAGAGATGGAGGTCACCATGCAACATGATCAAACTAAACAGACAGAGCCTACTTTTCAGCAGAACCCAGCACAGAAACCTTCACCCAGGCTGATTGTCAAAGCTCCTAAAATGAGTGTCTTCAATAAGAGAAGCAATTCATAAGCCCTAGGGGCTAGTAGCCAGCAAGACACTCTCAACAAAATGAGAGCCGCATCACCCTCTCTAGTAATTGACTTGGAAGAGGAAGAATAGAAAGGGAAGACATGCATGGAGATGGCAGAGACTACAACTAAGAATGAAGAAACCAATATAGACAACAAGCCACGAAACGAAGGAAGCATGAAGGTTTTCAGTAACAGGAAACACATATTCAGCCATATACCTGGGATAGTTTATCATTCTAAGGAAGATTTGATAAACTAGTATGTCGTGAAAGGGAGTATGGCCCACAGTGAAATAAGAGACAATTTTCCTGAAGTAGAAGGGACTTCCCAGCATAAAACTCACTTACTCTCAGTCAGATATGTCAAGAAAAAGACCTTTAACATTGTAGTGGTTGATGATGATAAGGTATCTGAGTTCAAGGTACACTATGAAAACATTGATGGCCCTGATAAAGTAAAATTTCACAGAAATGCCAGTGATATATTGTATGTTGATTACCTAATCTCAGCTCTAAAGGCTACAAGATTGACAACATACGTATTCAAATTGGATGGGCAACTAAAGCAGGAAAAAGTATCCAGCAAAGCCTGGATGACATAGGTTAAAAGACTAGAGTCTGAAGGTCCCCAGGGGTTGACAACTTCTTTGGATGAAAAAGACAAGATGATCCAGAGTCTAAATAAAAAGATGAACATATCACCTACAGATCACCCACAGACAACACATTTGTCTGCTTTGGAATATGAGAAAGAAACCTTCAGACAAGAGGCATTAGACTACAAGGCTAAAGTGTTGCAATTGGAGAAAGAGAAAGAGAATTGGTCACAAGTGCAGGCAACGACATCAAACATGGAAGTTATTGTACCCGCTAATATAGAGGCAGGATCAAGCACTGAGGGATTGGTCCAGGCTATGTCTCAGGTGAGTTTGAAAATAGGTGAGATCAAGAGTCTCAAAGAGAACATAGAAAAGTTAAAACAGGAGGTGAAAGTGAAGGATGAGAAAATGGTTGAACTCCACAGAGAAAACCAAGACCTGCAGGAAAAAGTAAGCAAGCTAAAAACTAGATTGAAAGGAAAAATGCTACTCCAGGGATCCAAACATGTAATATGGGACGCGATTGCTATGGAGGTTGATAAATTCATAAGTTATCTGAATTTTATCAACAACAAAGATAATATGGTTGTTACAGCTCGCAACATATGCACTATTGTAAATGAAGTGTTAGCCAAGTAACCCTCGGACTGGGCCCAAAATGCCATCGACTTACTGAATGACGTACCAACTGCCGATCTTCAAACCATCGGTGTGAAATACAGGACCGCATTAATGATTTCAGCCAGGAGGATCATTGCCAAGCACAACTTGCTCAGATCAGTCCGGAACAAAGCTGTGCAAATGGAGCACATCATACAGGAGTTTAAAGATGCCTTTGAAAAATTGTTTGCTAAAGGTTTCCCATCATTTTGGGATGGTAAAGGCTCATTATAAAATCAATAAGACTATCACACTCTCCTCATGCAATGCAGAATGGACCAATCTAAGTTTGAAGATATGGAAGAAAGTATGAAGGGCCCTAGTCTGGTAGAATATTTAGCTACAGACTTTGAAATTTTAAACAAGTTTAAAACGGTGAAGGTCAGTATGCCAACCATGTCCTATGCTACATGCATTGAATTGGAAATTTTGATAAAAGAGATGATGGATTATGAAATCCCCTCTGATTCACAATGGAAAGAACTCCTACGGTTGGGTAAGACAAAGTACAACGTCCCCAGAGCCAACAAGTGATCTCCACCTGTCACTAGTTTTGCAGATCCAACAAAAGCACAGGGCAGAACAATGTTCGGCAACATAGGTATTCCAACAAAGGAATAACACCTTCAGTAACCACTCACATAACCAGATCAAAGATCAACACACTGATGTTTTCACGTGGTAAAACCCCTATGGGGAAACATCCACGACCCCAGCCAACATGGCCACTTGGAGCAGTTTATTAATGCAAAGAAAAAGATTAC
>SNQJ01S0051379.1:34066-71618 GCA_010110895.2 Picea sitchensis | reverse complement strand
AGAAAGAATAAGATAAATGCAACGCTTGTCCTCCATCTTTATATTACATTCTTCACATAAAATTATGAGTGTTTTAAACCTCGATAGATAGTCTCAAAGGCAAGAAAAATCATTTGGACTCAAGGTTAGTATTTGATTTTTTAACTGTTGTGCTCGAATAATATTGAGTTTACCAAACACAGATTCAATCGTCTTCCAAGATTCTTTGGGGTCATCAATATCTTGAAGGTGGTACCTTAAATAAGGAGAGATGGAAATTCCGATTAGTCCATGTGCTTCATCATTCCTATTATCCCACTTGGCTTTCTTATCAACATCAGTGGGTGCTTTTTCATTTCCCAAGGTAATCTGATACAAGCCTTTACTTCTTAATAAATCTTCCATATGAGATTTCCATTGGAAGTAGTTGTTGCCGCTAAGCAAGATAGTACTTGTAGAAGCCATATTAAATATGCAGATAATGTGGATTTAAAAATTGAAACTGATGATTTGGATGGAAAGAGATGAAAAAGTTATGCGGTTTAAAAAAGAAACGACACTAAAAACAGACTTCCGATGTTAGAGTTATGCCTTTTTAAAAAAGGCACAATCGGTAACCAAATGACCACGTGATTGTGTAAGTTGCTTTATGAAGTGACCCACTTTTATAAAGAGAAGTGGGGATCACTTTTACAATGAAGTTACTTTATAACAGAAAAGTTCCATGTAAAATAAATAACTCTAAAATAAAATATTAAAGCTACTTATAGTGATTAACTTTTATACTTGAAGTGAAATACACTTTACAATTTTAGCATGAACTTTTTCAAAAAAGGTAACAAAAGAGAGACTTGAACTCAAGACCTCTTACTAAATAAGGAAACTTTTAACCAAATTATCTAGAAAAACATATTGTAATGTTCAGAAGGAGGATTGTTGTTGTAATGACCTTGGAGAGCGTGCTAAAAAAAAGCTCTTTTCACATAAGAAAATAATTTTGCTTCTTGATGACAACAAGGGTTAAATCTCGGTTAGCTTACTCAGAAGATGCACCTTTTCCTATTTATTTATGATTTTCTGAGATCACACAGGGCATGGGGCAAAAAGCATATGCAAATCTAAAAGAGTAGCAACCCGAAAATAAATAAAACAAAACCAAAATACTACTCTGCAAAAAGTTTAAAAAATGCGTATTCAAGCTTTATACCTTCGGATTTGATTGTAATGGTCGTATCTTGGGCAAACGGAAACCTTTTCAAGTGAAACGAAAAGTGTTCCTAACTGAAATGAGTGCTCTAGATGCAATGGAATAGTCTTCTCAGCCCCAAAATGTACGAAAATGACAGAAAGTGGAGATGAGGCAACTCAGCTTCATGATCTCGATATACAATAGGAGCGGGTCTTCAAACAGGCTCTGATACCATGTTCGACAACACAAGTATTCCAATAGAGGACAAACACCTTCAGTAACCACTCACATAACCATATCAAAGATCAACACACTGATGTTTTCATGTGGTAAAACCCCTACGGAGAAGTATCCATGACCCCAGCCAATGCGACCACTTGGAGCAATTTATTAATGCAAAGAAAAATATTACAGAGAGATTTTACAAGAGAGTTTCTCACAATCGATCATCGACAAATGACCCTCCATGATCTTTAAATAGAGATCATGGACCAATCGGGTGTTAATCCATGGATCAATGGCCATTAAAATCGAGGAGAGTAAGAACCGTCGGATCACTCTATGTCAGGAACATATCGTGACCGTCGGATTTCCTAACTACAAATGCATACTAATGCATACTAAACAAACACACTAGAAAGCACAATTTACCCGTCGACACAATAGACCAAGTAGATCTTACTAACTCCTAAGTGTCCAAATATCCTAACAAACAAATGGCGTGGAAGCAGTCGGGTAGTCAGAGAAATTGTTCATGATGTTGAAACGTTTTCCTTTTTGCTAATTATTGTAAATCGTTTCGTATACCGAAACTGTCATTCGAAACTGTTACAGAAGATGAAACGTTTCAGTTTCAATTATTTTTTATCAAATTGTATAAGTACTGAGGGACTTAAATTAATTAATGTTGGCAGAAGTGCAAGAGCACCTTTTGGTTGTATCAGACTCTATTTTGTAAATTTTCTGAATATGAATTGAATATAAATGCAGAAGATTTTGAAGTCTCTACAAAAAGATTCTAAAGGTTGGTGATATGAGCTTTGTTTCCTTTCATCGTATGTATTTCCTATGACCTGTCTTTTATTTGCATTTTTCTTATGTTTAAATTGGAGAGTTAAAGGCCCAGAATTTGTCTCGTGATGCTCTCAGCCTAAGCAATTTAAACATTGTATGTTTCTTCTTAGCTAATTCAGAATTCATTTCTGTAATGCTCTGATGCAGTTATTTGTTCTCGTTATCTTCCTGCACCTTATTTAAATTCAATAATAAATTAGATTCATCGCCTCGTTTGGCCTTTATCCTATGGAGAGTTCTATTGGGATATGCATTGTTTTCGTTCACTTTCATAATTTTGACTCCATGGCCCTGTTTGTTCCTCCCCTTCCTTGCCAACAAATTTATAAAAATCGCCAAAACAAACCAAATCTATCCATCAATTTCCCTAGATATATCAAGTGACACAAGAGAGCCCTCTCTGAGTTGAATTGTCTAGTTTTCATCTCTAAAGTAGGTTGAAACAGTTACCTTTGTTGTTTGTCTCTTCATCCAAACAAAATTTACAAAGTGCTAACATTCTAGCGCTGTTGCCGGGGACAAAATTGAAAAACGTTTCCTTGGGAAAACGACTTAAAGCTTTATTTTGATCCCTGAGGGTGACAGTGGACCAAATACTTTATTAGCTGAGATTATTTTTACCCTGGCGACTCCATTACTCAGAGATCAGTTGTACTACACTGTGTAAGATAGAAATCTTGGCTCCTAAGAAAATCCACACCAGGAGAAACCCAGACCCCGAACCTGAAATTCCTGTCTCTAGCCCTCAAAAGCTTGTCCAGAGAAGAAAGGAAAAGGCAGTAACTCCTGTGTTACATCCAGATCGATATTTGTCCTTGCCTAGAGACGGATTGGCCAGTATCAAAGACCTTGAGTTTCATCTAAAATTTGAACACTCCCTATTCAAAACTAGGTCCGAATCTCATTTAGACGAGACCATCTTCAACGAAAAAAGATTCCAAGATTTGATTCTAGCCGCGTTTGTCAAGCCTGTAGTGACTCTTGTCCAAAACCAATAGCCACTCTGACCCCTCACAACAGCTATGGTAGCCAGATTTACCCCCCTCATATTTCCTACTCAATTGCATGACTTACCTTAAGACTGCAACCTAAGTATTAAATTATATGATGCTGAAGGTAACATATCATCCCAGAAACACCTAGACTAGTTTAATGATTTCATAGACCTAGAAGAGGTGGATTTTGCAGATGTGAAAGTGAGTTTGTTCACTCAAAGTCTTGTAGGAGATGTAAGGAAATGGTTCAAAGCCCTTGCACTAGGTAGTATAACATATTTTGAGGCCTTTGAAAGAATGTTCCTCACCAAATGGGGGGATAAGAAAAACCCCCGCCAGTTGTTGACATAGTATAACAATATGAAGAGATCACTAGATGAAACAATGCAGGATTTTTCAACTAAATTCATGAAAGTATATAATGTGATTCCTGATGAAGTGAAGCCCCCGCCTAAAGCTACTCAGCTTAGGTATGTTGATTCTTTCGAAAGTGATTTTGATTTATTATTAAGAGGATGAAGATCTGCTACATTAGATAGTATGATGACCGATGCCATTGAAGTCGAAGTAAACCTAATGGCTTCAGGAAAAATGAAGGCTAATTATGACAGAAATGTGAGCAGAGCTCAGGATAAAGCACAAACTTTGACATCACAGATGTTAGAAGAAAGATTTGAAGCGATGATGAGAAATATGGAAAGGATGATGGAAAGGATGGCATTGGGAAATAGACCCAATCCTAGAGAACAAGCTGATGGTCCACCTAGCAATCTAAGAAGACCAATCGTTCCACAGGTCAAACAAAGAGAGCAGAGAAACCAAGGAAATCAAGCAGCCCAAGCAGAGTAAACAAATCAAGGAAACCAGGCAAACCAAGGAAATCAAGGGGAACAACAAATAAGACCTCATTTTTAGAATAATTATGTGAATGAAGATTACAATGAATATTTTGAAGATAATATGAATTGTTGTAATGACAAAGAAATTAAGGTGTTTCTAACCAAAGAGGAACATGACCAATTCATGGATGCAAATGAGATCTTTTTTCAAGATGAAGAGGAAAGGGTATTAGTAGAAAGAGAAGATTATGAGACCAGATTGCAAAACGTCATAATGCAATTCCAAAGACAATACAACATCTGAAATCAAAAGACACCTCCAAATCCTCCAAAAGGTAATCTTCTAAAGACAAACCCCACCAAAGAAGCTCAAAGTGATGTACCTTCTTCCAGTTAGTCCAGAAAGGATTCCACTAGGAAAGATCCAGCTATAAAACATACCACTGTGAAAGATTTTGCAAAAAAAGACGTTGTAGAAAAGGGGAAGTAGAAAGAAGAACCAAAAAATAAAATATTAACAAGAAAAGAAGCGGCCACCAACGAGATAGAAAAAACTCCATCCTCCTTTGATTTCGAAAGTGAGATGGCTAAGATAAAAATCTCGGTGCCATTCAATGAATTGATCAGAAACAACCAATACATAAGTCATATCATCAAGATGCTTAAGATGGGACAAGCATCTGATACACTGAATATACAAGATGACCACCCAACAATATTATTTGGGCTAAGAGTAGAAGAAAGCAGTGAAAATGAAGAAGTCCCTCCTTTCTATGTCAGCTTAAAAATCCATGATATGACGTTACATAATGCTATGATGGACTCTAGAGCATCTCACAACTTGATGCCCAAAGTGGTCATGGACCAATTAGGTCTTGAGGTTACAAGACCTTATAAAGATCTGTTCTCCTTTGATTCAAGAAAGGTGAAGTGCCTTGGCATGATAAAAGACATGGTCGTTTCTCTCACACAAATCCCGGTGAAGAATATGGTGATGGATGTAGTGGTCACTAATATCCCTTCGAAATTCGGCATGTTGTTGTCCAGGTCGTGGGTTGAAAATTTGAAAGGAATCCTCTAGATGGACATGACATATGCCACTATTCGTGTCTTTGGCCAAGATAGAAAATTGTACAGGGAGGTCCTACTTAAATATATGGTCAGAAACAAATCACAACTGACCAACCATCCTATTTACTCAGTGAGTACTGAGTTGGGGTCTTCCATTTTCTTTAATGACCTATGCTCCGGAGCAGAAGAGACAGAGATCATCCTGGCAGATAAAGGTATACCCGAACAGTGGATGGAGGAAATTTCAGAGCAACAGGGTGATGCAAAGGATTAGATATGGAAAATGAATTTCGACGGAGTTGCATGCAGAGAAGGAGTTGGAGCTGGTGTATGGATAACTCACCCCCAAGGAGATGTGAAATTATGCTCTTACAAACTCATTTTCGAATGCACAAATAATATGGCCGAGTATGAAGTGTTAATATTGGGGTTGAAAGTTTTGGAAGAGTTGGGTGCCAAAAGGGTTGTTGTACTTGGAGATTCTGAACTCATCATCAATCAAATCAAGGGAATCTACCAAGCCAGACATCCCAGACTGAGGGCTTATGAAAATCTAGTATAAGAACTCCTTGAGAAGCTTTCAGAGTGAAATCTCTCAGCAATTCCAAGAGAACAAAATCAAGTTGTTGATGCATTAGTTACTTCAACAGCAGTGTTCAAAGTTCCAATTTTTCTTGAAAGAAGCTACAAGGTTGAATTCAAGTATAGACTGGCCATACCAGACAATATGAAACATTGGAAAGTTTTCGAAGATGACGAACAAATATAAAACTTCCTCAGGTTGGAAAACAAGTTCGAGAATTTAAGTATTGATGATGAATATTGCGACGATGAAGTGGATGTAGCTGCTTTCACCAAAGAAGGATACTTTGACAATCAAATTGCTAGTAGAGATATCGTACAGTTGAAGAGCAATATTATCCCTAAAGTCCTAGTACCATTAGAAAAACTTTTTGATAACAACGATGTGGCTAGAAGTCCAAAGATCACAATAGATGAAGGGGATGTGGAAGACTGTAATATTGGGACTCCAGAAGACCCGAAGATTATTAAGCTATCTAGGAAGCTCAACCCTGAAGTCAAAGAAAGGTATGTAAAATTAATGAAAGAATTCCCTGATGTCTTTTCCCGGAGTTATGATGAATTGAAGGTTTATGATACTAGTATAATCCAACATGTTATCCTGATAAAAGAAGATCATAATCCATTCAAATAGAAACTAAGAAGAATAAATCCCCTGTTATTACCATTGATAGAGAAAGAAATAAAGAAACTGTTTGAGGCAAAAATCATAGTATCCATGAGATTCTCCAAATGGGTAGTGAATCTAGTGCCAGTCAAAAAAAAGACTGGGGAGATCAGATTATGTGTGGACTTTAGGAACTCGAATAAGGTATCTCTCAAAGATAACTACCCTTTTCCCAAAATGGACCATATTCTACAAAAGGTGGTGGGTTCTCAAAAGATGTCGATGTTAGATGGTTTCTCGGGATACAACCAGATCATGGTACATCCCGATGATCAAGAGAAGACAACGTTCACCACACCTTGGGGAACATTTATGTACGCCAAAATTCCATTTGGGCTTATGAATGTTGGGGCGATGTTTTAAAGGGCTATGGACATAACCATTGCAGATGAAAAGGACAAATTTATTTTTATATACCTTGATGACATTACTGTGTATTCTGCTACAGATGAAGAACACATCAAACATCTCAGAAGGGCATTTGAAAAATGAAGAAATGGCATATCACTGAATCCCAAGAAGTCAAATTTTTCTATGGAAGAAGGGAAGCTCTTTCTAAGGAAGGAATAAAGGTAGATCCCAGCAGGGTTGAAGGAATCTTGAAAATTGGCATACCCAGAAACAAAAAGGAAGTACAATCTTTCCTAGAAAAAGTAAATTTCCTGAGGAGGTTTATTCCTAATTTAGCAGAGATCATAAGGCATATCACCAACATGTTGAAAAAGGGAAATGAAATCAAGTGGGCTCCTAAGGCTAGAAAATCTTTTGAAGACATCAAGGTAGCATTGACAAAGGCTCCTGTCCTGGCTAGTCCGAAATTTGAAAAGTATTTTATACTATTCTCTTTCACTTCAAAACACATGATTGCAGGTGTATTACTCGAGAAGGATGCCCATAATTTTGAGAAGCCCATAGCATACTACAGTAAGACATTGAGAGATTCTCCTTTGAAATATGACATCATGGAGAAGCAGGCATATGCTTTGGTCAAAGCATTGAAATAATTCAGGGTTTATATTCTACATTCGCATACCACTTCTTATGTCCCCAACAACTCAGTAAAAGACATCTTAACACAACCCGATCCTGAAGGAAAGAGGGGAAAATGGATAACAGTACTATTAAAATATGATCATGAAATCAAGCCCACCAAATTAATCAAAGGGTAGGGACTTCCTAGACTAATGGCTCAAACAAACTGTGAACTCTTGGGGATAAAATTCACTAAAAATATGTTAGAGGAAGAAAGGGAGACTCCACAAATATCTCAAAAATTTCTTAATTCTGCATGGTATGGAGACATTATCTTTGTGTTAAAAAATCTTCAAGCTCCTCCTGAATATAGTAAAACAAAGGTTATATTATTGAAACTAAAGTCAACAAAATTTTCTATAATAAATGAATTGTTGTATTGGAAGGATCCAGGAGGAATTTTGCTGAGTTTTCTGACAGAAGAAGCAGGAAAAACCATCAGGGAGTTCCATAAAGGAAACTGTGGAGGTCATCATTATTGGAAGACAATCGTACACAAAATACTGAGGGCCAAATTTTATTGGCCAAGCAATTTTCCTAATGTATACAAAGAGGTTTCGAAATGCCATGAATTCCAAATCTTCGATGGGAAGGAAAATTGTTGTCTTTTCCCTTAAAGCCCATTTCAGTAGAAGCTCCTTTCAGATAATGGGGCCTTGACTTTATAGGAGAAATACATCCACAGTCCTCGGATCAACACAAATGGATTATGACTACAATGGATTATTTTACTAAGTGGATTGAAGTTGTTCCCACCAGACAAGATACAGATGATGTTATCATTCGATTCCTAAAAGGCAATATCCTGTCCAGATTTGGATGCTCGGTTAAGATTATAACAGATAATGCAGCAGCCTTCAAGTCGAAAAAGCTGGAGAAATTTTGCAGTGATTACAACATTACCCTGGGCCATTCTATGTCATACTACCTGGAAGGAAATGGATTGGCCGAGTCTTCGAACAAAATCCTGGTCAGAATGATCAAAAAAATGCTACAGGAGAACAAAAAGGTGTGGCACAAAAAGCTCATTCATGAATTGTGGGATGATAGGATATACCCAAAGAGGTCTATTTATACATCTCCCTTCCAAATCATTTATGGAACAGAAGCTATTTTCCCCACTGCATTGGGATTTCCAATAATGAGGTTGTTACATGAACAAGGAGCAAAAACAAATGCCAGTCGAAGAAGAGAGGACGAGCTCATCAACATACAACAGATCAGAGAAAAGGCCCTTGATAATGGTCAGCTATGACAAGAAAATATCAAAGAAGCTTTCGACAGACGTACCAAGGTGGATGACTTTGAAGCAGGAGATTGGGTGCTAAAATGAGATGCTAGAAACAAAGATAAAGGGAAACATGGAAAATTTGATAACCTGTGGTTGGGCCCGTTCAAAATCGCATCTTACCATGGGAAAAATGCCTATTTGTTGGAAGAAAGTAATGGAGAACTTGCCAGAGGAGGGCCTGTGAATGGTAGGTTCCTCAAGAATTATGTCGTTTGAAAAATCATAACTCGCCATTCATTGTACATAGCCACTTTGCGTTGTGTTTTTCTTTATGTATGAAAATCGAAATAAAAACAACATGGTTAAAGCCCGAGGTGAAGGCCCTGAGCTGTGCTGAGTAAGTTGGAGTTTTTGAATAAAAATAAATGGATTCAGGTCATACACATAATATTACAACCCAATGGGTAGGCACTTGGTCTACAGTTCTTTGCTACCTTGCAGGGAGGATAACATCCCCAGTTGGAGCCAATGTTATCACCATATAATTTCCAGATGGTATCCGAGCTTAAAAACATTAATGAAGGACTAAATCGCCACAGAGCTGTGATAACTTAGAGCACCCAGCTATACCTGGCGGCATATGGAAAAAATAGCAGAGACATGAAGAGTAAAGATCAGCGGGTCGTCGATACCGAAAGCGATCTGGATCAACACCTGAGGTGTGTGTCGGAGATGTAACTAGTGCGAAGACTAAGCAGTCAAAGACGGGTCAGGGAAAACCGTCGCGGTTTTATTGCAGACACGTGGCGCCTTTAGAGGTACATCAGAGAAAAGGGTTGTCTGACCAAAACCACTTTTTTTCAACCTCCGATAACAAAGTTGTCGGGCAAGACACGGATCGTAGATCTTGAAGCGACCCGGATCAATGGTCAAGGCACATTTCGGCGATTGGAGTGGTACAAAAATTAATCGATGGAGGGTGGACCGGGAAAACTGTTGTGGTTTAAATCATGGACACATGGCGCATGCAAAAGCACATCGGGGCGAAAGGCAGTTCAACCAAAACCGTTTTTCTCCAACCCCCGATGTCAATAGATACATATAAAAGGAGGAACCCCCATTATTATTCTATGTCAATTTGAAGCATTCAAACGTTCAAAAATCCGACGCAAAGCATCCATTCAAATTTAAAAGTTCAGGACCAAACCAGACCCGGTTTTTTGCTGCTTATCAGGTATTCTTCACCATGGCCGCCAATCCTGTTGTTTTATCCATGAGCGAACTAGATATCTCCTCTAGGGAGGAAGCCCTAATTAACAGATATTTTGATGTTTTCGACATAGAGACGATGGTCTCGCCTGTTTCTGTTTCTAAATCAAATTTGTTGAACAATGTTGCATCCTGCATACCTTTTCTCGAAGCCTCTCAAGCCTCCTTAGCTCCTTACATCGTAGAAACAGTCTTCCCATTCCCCGAATTTGTAGGCTAGTGTGCAGAGCAATATTCCTAGGGAGAAAGAATCATTTTAAACAAATTATTGTCAGAAGTTCTGTGTAAAGTAGATGGTCTGTCACTCGGGCACACTCTCAATATACCAGATGCCTCCCCCACAGTGTCAGACCCCTTCAAGGAACAAAAAATGATCATGATTTATAGAGAATGCCTGCCTGAGGTAAAAACCTTATTTCCGCAAACCATAGTCAAGCCTGAACATCATTCAGAGAGTCTATCCTTGCCTGCCAGTACAAGCATCATGATCATCAAAGTCCAGTGGGCTTGTTCTCTGCTGAGTCAAATTTTAGGGTTAGACAATGACAAGTTTGTGGTAGAGGTCATGTTAGTATTCCTGTTGATTTTCTTCCTGTCTGTTCAGTCAGTCTGTGTCAGTTTTGATGAGTTTATTGCAGAAAATATACATCAACAACTAGTTAACTTCAGCTCATTAAGACACTTCAGATATTATTCTCACTTGTTGAGAATGTTTCTGGGATCTAACAAAACCAAGTTTCCAGAGACTACATTCATTTTGACCGAGTGTAAAAGAATCACCATGCTCATCTTCATTAACAAGATTATGTATAGGATATACAGTCTCATTTTTGGTTCAGACCTACCAAGAGTTATATAAGAAATGAAGAGTTCATTGCAGCTAAGTCCAGAGAACATGATAGGAGACTGAATGTTGTTCACTCAGTCCACTGTGATTTGGGTATACAGATTCCAGGAAGGACCTCTTCTTTTACCAGTTTTTCTAACTCCCAGGATATTTTCTTTAGAATTCATAAGACAAAGGGTCATCTTAGAGACTGAGCATTTCCTAAAAGCACACAAGGCTTCTAATCTAAAATTCCCTTTCATAGTAGGTCCCTTTGTGGTAAAGAGCAGATCTTGTTTGCCTCAGATTCAATCCAAATGAAATGAATTTGGGTTCACACAATTGCAAGGAAGTGATCCGCATCAGATTATATCGAAGAGGAGATTGGGAAGTAGACAAGGCCCTTATGAGCACAAGCACATTGAAGAACTAGATAAGTTGGCCAATCTAGAGACTTGTATAGAGATGGAGGTCACCATGCAACATGATCAAACTAAACAGATAGAGCCTACTTTTTAGCAGAACCCAACACAAAAACCTTCACCTAGGTTGATTTTCAAAGCTCCTAAAATGAGCATCTTTAATAAGAGAAGCAGTTCAGAAGCCCTAGGGGCTAGTAGCTAAGAAGACACTCTCAAGAAAATGAGAGCCACATCACCCTCTCTAGTAATTGACTTGGAAGAGGAAGAACAGAAAGGGAAGACATGCATGGAAATGGAAGAGACTACAACCAAGAATGAAGAAACCAATATAGACAACAAGACATGAAACGAAGGCAGCATGAAGGTTTTCAACAGCAGGAAACGCATATTCTTCCAGACACCTAGGACAATTTATTAGTCTAAGGAAGATTTTATAAACCAATATGTTGTGAAAGTGAGTATGGCCCACAGTGAAATAAGAGACCTTTTGCCTGAAGTAGAAGGGACTTCCAAGCGTAAATCTCACTTACTCTCAGTCAGAGATGTCGAGAAAAATACCTTTAACATTGTAGTGGCTGATGATGAATAGGAGAAAGAAACCTTCAGACAAGAGGCATTAGACTACAAGGCTAAAGTGTTGCAATTGGAGAAAGAGAAAGAGAATTGGTCACAAGTGCAGGCAACGACATCAGACATGGAAGTTCTTGTACCCTCTAATATAGAGGCTAGATCAATCACTGAGGGATTGGTCCAGGCTATGTCCCAAGTGAGTTTGAAAACAGGTGAAATCAAGAGTCTCAAAGAGAACATAGAAAAGTTAAAACAGGAGATGAAAGTGAAGGATGAGAAAATGGCTCAAATCCACAGAGAAAACCAGTACCTGTAGGAAAAATAGAGCAAGCTAAAAACCAGATTGAAAGGAAAAACGCTACTACAGGGACCCAAACATGTAATATTGAACGCGATTGTTGCGGAGGTTGCTAAATTCATAAGTTATCTGGATTTTATCAATGACAAAGATAATATGGTTGTTACAACTCACAACAGATGCACTGTTGTAAATGAAGTGTTACCCAAGAAACCCTCGGACTGCCCAAAATGGCATTGACTTACTGAATGTTGTACCAACTGCCGACCTTCAAACCATCGGTGTGCAATACAGAACCGCATTAATAATTTCATCCAGGAGGATCATTGCCAAGCACAACTTGCTCAGATCAGTCCAGAACAAGGCTGTGCAAATGGAGCACAACATACAGGAGTTTAAAGACGCCTTTGAACAATTGTTTGCTAAAGGTCTCCCATCATTTTGGGATGGTAAAGGCTCATTATACAATCAATAAGACTATCACACTCTCCTCATGCAATGCATAATGGACCATTCTAAGTTTGAAGATATCGAAGAAAGTCTGAAGGGCCCTAGTCTGATAGAATATTTATCTACAGACTTTGAAATTTTAAACAAGTTTAAAATGGTGAAGGTAAGTATGCCAACCATGTCCTATGCTACGTGCATTGACTTGGAAATTTTGATTAAAGAGATGATGGATTACAAAATCCCCTCTGATTCACAATGGAAAGAACTCGTATGGTTGGGTAAGATAATGTACAACGTCCCTAGAGCCAATAGGTGATCTCTAGCTGTCACCAGTTTGCAAATCCAATAGAAGCACAGGGAGGAACAAATGGCGTGGAAGCAGTCGGGTAGTCAGATAAATTGTTCATGATGTTGAAACATTTTCCTTTTTGCTAATTATTGTAAATCGTTTCATATACCGAAACTGTCAGTCGACACTGTTACAGAAGCTGAAACATTTTAGTTTCAGTTATTTTTTATGAAATTGTATAAGTACTGAGAGACTTCAAATAATTAATGTTGGCAGAAGTGCAAGAGCACCTTTTGGTTGTATCATACTCTATTTTGTAAATTTTCTGAATCTGAATTGAATATAAATGCAAAAGATTTTGAGGTCTCTACGAAAATATTCTAAAGGGTGGTGATATGAGCTTTGTTTCCTTTCATCGTATGTAATTCCTGTGACCTGTCTTTTATTTTCATTTTTCCTCTGTTTAAATTGGAGAGTTAAAGGCCCATAGTTCATCTGGTGACACTCTCGACCTAAGCAATTTAAACTATGTATGTTTCTTTTTAGCTAATTCATAATTCATTTCCGTAATGCTCTGATGTAGTTATTTGTTCTCTTTATCTTCCTACACCCTATTTAAATTCAAGAATAACTTAGATTCATCGCCTTGTTTGGCCTTTATCCTCTTGAGAGTTCTATTGGGGGATGCATTGTTTTCGTTCACTTTCATAATTTTGACTCCATAGCCCTGTGTGTTCCTCCCCTTCCTTGCCAGTAACTTTATAAAAATCCCCAAAACAAACCAAATCTAGCCATCGATTTCCCTAGATATACCAAGTGACATGAGAGAGCCCTCTCTGAGTTGAATTGGCTAGTTTTCATCTCTAAAGTAGGTTGAAACAATTACCTCTATCATTTTTCTCTTCAGCCAGACAAAATTTACAGAGTGCTAACAGGTTACACACACTAGGCCCCATAACCATAGATTTTAAGGAATTAACCATGAAATTCTAACAGGATGGACAACAGTATCAAGACATCATGATAGGCTCCCTCGAGATCATTGGTTCCCATTGAATGGAAAAAATACTAAAAAAATGTCATTTTGGCAATATTTCACAATTCCATTCCATTCAAGCAGAGTAGACCCCCTCGCCTATTGCTCATTCCGAACTCCAGTATCTCCTCTCCAAACACCAATCTATTTTTGAAAATCCACAAGGACTTCCCCCTTCCCATGGTGCCCATGATCATTCTATTCCCCTTGTCCCTGGAAGTCTTTCTCCCAATGTTCACCCTTATTGTCATCCCTTTTCCCAGAAAAATGAAATTGAGAAAATTATTTAGGAATTTCTAGTGGCGAGTATTATCTACCCTAGTACTAGCCCTTATTTTTCCCATGTAGTTATGGTACTCAATAAAGAAGACACATGGTGCATCTATCCTAATTTTTGTGCCCTCAACAATATTACCATCAAATATAAATTCTCCACCCATGTCATTGATGACCTTTTGGATGAATTAAGTGGTGATAAGTACTTTACCAAACTTCATCTATGTTCTAGCTACCACCATATACGTATGAAAGAGGTTGATATTCCCAACATTGTCTTTATGGGTTATTTTTCATGCCTTTCATCCTATGTAATGCACCGTCCACATTTCAAAGTCTCATGAATCATGTCTTTTGTCCTTTCCTCCATCATTTTGTCTTAGTTTTCTTTGATGATATCCTCATCTATAGTAAAAATTGGCAAGCCCATATGGTGTTGAGCAGACACTTATATTGAAAGGGGGGGGGGGTGAATTAGTATAAGACAATATTTTACTTATTTAAACGTTCGTCAACCATAAGAAATCAATCAGACATAAGTTTAACCATGGTACACAAAATTTATGTAGAAATTATTTCGGGAGAAAACCAAAAAAACTTAAATCTGTATAATTTTATAGGCACAAACCTACTATCACAAAAATTTGTAGGCACCAACCTACTAGAGACACCAATCTCCACTAGTACAGATTCTATTACAGATCTTCGTAGGAACCAACCTACTAGAGATACCAATCCCCACCACTAAGCACCAACTTAGCAAGAGACACAAATCTCTTTATTTGAGTGGCACCAACCCTGAATTACAATATAAATTCTTCAAAAATGATGAACATTCACATTGCCTTCACCATGTATGCTCACTACTTCTTCCTTTACCATATCTTCTTGCTACTTCTTCTTTTACCAGATCTTTTCGCTACTTTTTCCTTCACCAGATTCTCTCACTACTTCTTCCTTCAACAGATCTTCTCGCTACTTCTTCCTTAACCAAATATGTTCTCCATTTCTTCCTTCACATATATGTTCACTATTTTGTCACATATATATTCTTCTTTGTCACATAATTCTTCAGTCTCTTCTTATGGAATGATATTCAATCTTATTTCATATTATATTCTCCTCTTCAAGTACTACATTTCCACACATCTAACAGACTCCTCTTCAAATATTACATTTATTTATATACATCATCATGACCCTTTTTGAAGAGATGTGTTGATTCATTAATTAAATAATTAATTCTTTTTTATTTCACCTTTGAAAATACCATGGGATTGAGGCCACAAATGGTAAACCAATTATAAAATATTAGCTTGAATTTTTCACCTGCACTTTTGCTTCCAAAACTATAGACTTGAAAACATGTGCTTGTAAAATATTTCCTTTGACTTTTTCACATGCACTTTTACTTCCAAAACCACAGACATGAAACCACGAGCTTGTCAAATATTTCTTTGACTTATTTACAAGCGCTTTTAAATATACTATTAAAATTCACTTTTTACTTTTTCACATGCACCCCTTTTTATTATACTTGTAAACATGTGTGTGTGTGTGTGTGTGTGAATATTGGGATGCTCCCCCTTGCTGCAAATTCCTTAACATGGCATCAATGAAAACATGTTCAACAATCTCGCCCTTTGTCATTGATGACAATCCTCCAACGGAATACATAATCCACCAAGAATAGAAATAATTCTCCCCCTTACTGCAATACTCCCCCTTTCCGCAACTCTCCCCCTATGAAATCAATGGAAAAGGGATGCTCCCCTTGAGTTTGTGCATTTTGTTAAGCATTAGTTACTAAACGAGATGGATATAACTCCCAATTTTCATTTGAGATATTCAAATGTCTCTTTGGGAAGGCGTTTTGTGAAAATATATGCAATTTGTTCTTTGGTGGCAATATATTCCAACTTGACATTATGTTCTACTACTTGTTCTCTTAAGAAGTGATACTTGATTGAAATATGTTTTGTTTTTTAATGCATAATAATATTCTTTGAAATATTTATTGCACTTGTGTTGTCACAAATTATTGATATTGGATTATCATATTCTACCTTAGTATCTCTCAATGTTTGCCTTATCCACATAACGTGTGTGCAACATGTGTTGATGTTTTGGTAGCCATGGGAGGTATTAACCTCCATGTGTAACCTATAACATAGAATAGAATATTATGGAAGCAAGTGAACCTTTAAACATATGTGTGGAAACCCTAGAAGACAATACGGCCTAGCAGAATAAATAATATTAGAATATTATCTTCCAGAAATACAAGTCGGCTCCACAGGAAAAAAGATAAACATAAAATATAATTACCAGAAAGTCAGGTCAACCCAGCCAGAAAAGTCACTGGACAAATTAATATAAATAGAGGATGTTTTAGCTCATTTATATACCCTGTCAGTGCGCAAGTCTTATGGAGGACTTGCAGCTACAACTATAGCTGCAAGGAGGAATAAGGGTGTATGATCATCTCTTGGTATTGGTATCTCTCTCTAGCACTATCAAGTGATATTATTGGTGATTATCTTGGTGACATTCTTGGTGATACTCTTGGTGACATTCTTGCTAAGTATGGCGCAATTTTGAGAGAGTAATACAGCTGCAATTGCTGCAATTGTGTATGGTACTTGTTATGTGGATATGGAGACTCTCTCTCTTGTGTGTTGCCCTTGGAGAAGGATTTTTCTACTTGTGTTGGGTTTCTGTTGGTTCTGGAGTAGGCTTGCCAGAATTATTCTAAGTAAAGGTTAGTGTGCTCGGGGGTGGCATATATAAATGCCTATGATTGGGTGACAATGACTTGACATTGTCTATGGTTAAAAGAGCATACCAAAATTTTAACATGGTTTTAGAGATGGATTCCTTCATAACATTCTAACCACTCGAAGGAACATCCTCATTTTCCCCCATTGCACTTACTGGACTCACTAAGAAGTTCGCCTGAGTAGGGTGCATCTCTTCCCTGGATCAGATCTACAAATTTATGAAGTTGAGAAATTAGGGTTTCCTTGTAAAACCCTAGGTCTACAACACCTGTTGTATTTGCAGTGCCAGTTCCTTCATGCCAATTCCTTCATGTCAGTTTATTCGTACCAGTTGCAACACCATTTGCAGTTCCAGTACAACACCAGTCACAGTGCTAGTTGTAGCACTAGTTGCAGTGACAACACCAGTTGCAGTGAAAGGTTATGTGAAGTGTTGGGACTAATCTTTGGTTTTCCTAGTGCACTTTCCCCTAGCACATCTCCATCTTCCTTTAGATTACAAGTTGGAACACCTTTGAAGTTTTAAGGTTCGTCATTTCTTGTCACTGCTTCTGGATGGTGCCACTACTCATCGATGTTTCCGAAGGTATGCACTTGTATATGTTTAAATTGTATCATTATCTTAAGGGTATTTGCAGGAGAAGGGATCTTTTTGTCCAAAAAACAATCGTAGATCTAGAGGGATCTCAGATCCAACACATTCATAGGAACAATGCACTCTAGGTTTGATTTTTTTGATATGCCTCTAGTTTTTATGTAATTATTGTGATCTTATGAACATCTAGGTTGCATTTTTTGATATATTGAAGTTATGATTATCGTAATAATATATGGGAAAAGTTGAAGTTAGAAACTAACTTTAGTCAAAGTATTAGATTGATTAAGGTTGATATTTTAGATTTTATTTGCATTGTATTCTCTAACTTAGATTTCTGTTAAGAAAGCATATTGTCTTAAGTACACGGGACAAGTTGAAGAGAATACTTGTCATCTTGAGTGAAGGAGACTCAAAAGAAAATCAACAACACTCATTCTTGAAGATAAGAGTCCAGGTTTCAGGTTTGATTGTTTAAATTGATAAGTTTCCAATTTGCACATATCAAGTGTTATAATTGCTACATTACTAGTTGTGACAACAATCCTTGAAAGGCTCTATTACTGTTAGATACAATGAATACTTGGCAACATGTGAGTACTATAGATATGAAAATGATATTATACATTTTTCTCTTGTTTCTCTTGCCTTGAGTAGGTCATTTTATAAATTTCATGGACGTTACCATGGAAGTATGATTAATCACAATATTAGAAGAGTGTTGTTCCTATTATTGTATTTTTATTTTGTCTCTTGTTCCAGGTAGGTCACAAGAAATAGCTCTGATAATGAGCTACTGTGATTAATGTTCTTGTTCTTGTTTTTATTATTATAAGAGTATTATTCTTGTCCATTGTTTTCCCCTTTTTTTTCCTTGTTGCGGGTAGGTCACAGGTGATAACTCTGATGGAAGCTATAGTGACAGTTGTAGGAGGAAACATATTAGCTGTTCTATAGTTTGATACATGGAGTAGAATATCTAGACAAGAAGTTGTATACACAACCATATACATCCATGTACCGAATAAAAAGAAGACGAAGAAGGGTACTTTTGTGGGATATTGAGTATCTCATATAGAGATTGATTACAAGGAGCATAAGGCTCCAAGGATAACCAAACAAATACCTATAGTGCAGGTGATCACTCCTCAGACCAGGAAGAGTTAGTAGAGCCAGAAGGGACTAACCAAAATCATTGCAGTAACCAAGAAGAGACTAGAATGGTCTCGTGACACTTTGCAGGATGCAAACCCATATAAAATTGATGAGCCATATCATGAGGAGCCAATGGCTCCATCGGTGGTGAGGCAGGCAGCCTCACCAAGTACCAGCTCAGAAGGAGATAGAGTTCAGAGGGAGTCAACACTCATGATCTAGTAGGGAGGAGAAGACTCCCCAGGACCTTTCATAAGAGACTTCAGAGGAAATCATCACACATAGAGAGAGAAGATGGATCCAAATATTATACAGACTCAGAGGGATTCAAGCTTCAGAAGGAGAATGGAGACTCAAAGACTTTCATTCAGAAAGTATTCCTCCTCATATTCATATGGAAGAGAGAGACGTCTTTCAGGACTGACAAACAAATGCCATGGGTTGAGAAGGCTAGATCGTATCTTCATAGACTTCTAGGAGATGTGAGATATCCTTGGAGGATTCCCTTGCTTTAGTAGACCTTGCTACAGTGACAGAGGAAGAAGCCAATCAGAAGGACTGAGATATGGTTTTTGTTGTGTGATACAACTTCAGAGATAGTGGATGCCACTATATATAGGAAGATGATTGGTCTATTGATGTACTTGATGAACACGAGGCCAGATATATGTTTTGGGGTAAACACATTGATTCATTACATGGTTGAGAATATACATGTTCACCTATGAAAAAACATGTGATGAGGTACCTGAAGGGTACAATTGATTATAGACTCAGATATATCTCGGATCGTGAGATAAGATTACGGGGCTACATAGATTTAGATTGGGAAGGAAATATCACATACCAAAAGAGTACATCTAGATGATTGCTTCAATTTGGGATCAACTGTGATCTACTAGCTCAGTAGGAATCTAACTTTTGTGGTGCTCAGTTCTACAGAGGCAAAGTATGTAGAAGCGTGTTTAGCTTGTGGTGAAGCAATGTGGCTTCAGAAGCTGATTACATGAATGTTTGATCTCGATTTAGAGGCGACCTGTATCTTTTGTGACAACCAGATTTTCATGAAGTCATTAGAGAACCCCATGGTCTATGATAAGTTGAATCATATCGAGATCAGATATTACTATATTAGGGATATGGTGCAGAAGGGAGCAGTGAGGCTCTAGTTTCTTGACTATAGAGGATCAGGTTGCAAACATTTTTACCAAGCTATTGTCGAGGATGAAGTTTGATTACTTCAGTGAAAATCTTGGTGTGGTCTCTCTTCAGAGGGAGTGTTCTCATCCAGCATGAAAAAGGGTTGGAACTGAGATAGGTGTATTCTCATCCAACATGAAAAAGAGCTAGAACTGAGACATGTGTAATCTCATCCAACATGAAAAAGGGTTGGCACTGATACATGTGGAACTCATCCAACATGAAAAAGGGTTGGCATTGAGTGTTACTACTACTCCAGTGAGCTTTGACAAAATTCTAGTATGCAGAGGCTACTCCAATGAGCTTCAGAAAATTTATGGTACACCTGGTTACTAGTTCTCATGAACTAGATTTCAGATTATGTGTGAACTGACGTCTTACTGCTACTCTAGTGATCTTTGGAAAAAGTCTGGTACGCAAAGGCTACTCTAGTGAGCTTCAAAAAAAGTATGGTATGCCTGGTTACTAGTTCTCATGAACTAGATGTCGGATTCTATGTGAACTGATGTGTTACTTCTACTCTAGTGAGCTTTGGAAAAAGTCCAATATGTAGAGGATACTTTAGTGAGCTTAGAAAAAATTATGGTATGCCTGGTTACTAGTTCTCACAAACTAGATGTTAGATTCTATGTGAACTGATGAGTTACTGCTACTCTAGTGAGCGTTGAAAATATTCTGGTACGCAGAGGCTACTCTAGTGAGTTGTGGAAAAAGTATGGTATGCCTAGTTACAAGTTCTGTATGAACTAGATGCTGACCAGTTGTGTTGAAGATGATTCCTAGTTAGAGTGTCAATTAGTAGCATAAGAGGTTACTAGCTGGAGGGCCAACCAGTAGTGTTGGAAGTGTTTTCCAGCTAGATGCCTTATGTGTGGCTATTATGGTGATACTTTTTACAAGATCTATCTGATCATATGATAGCATGTGTGGCTATTGTGATGCTACCTGTAGACTGGTCTGCAATACCATGTGAGTCTTGCCCATGCCATGTGAAATGGATGGATGTGTTTGAGACCACTACATAAATAACATCTTAGTTAATACTTCCCTAAATAAGAGGGAGTGTTGATGTTTTGGTAGTTGCGGGAGGTATTAACCTCCACATGTAACCTATAACTTAGAATAGAATATTTTGGAAGCAAGTGAACCTTCAAACAGATGTGTGGAAACCCTAGAAGACAAGTCGGCCTAGAAGAATAAATAATATTAGAATAGTATATTACAGAAAGACAAGTTGGCTCCATAGGAAAAAGATAAACATAAACTATAATTACCAGAAAGTTAGGTCAGCACGGCCAGAAATGTCACTAGATAGATTAATATAAATAAGGGATGTTTTAGCTCATTTATATACCCTATCAGTGCGCAAGTCTCGTGGAGATATGCAATTGCAGCTACAAGGAGGAATAAGGGCATATGGTCATATGTTGGTTGTGTTCTCTCTCTAGCGCTATCAAGTGATATTCTTGGTGATTCTCTTGGTGACATTCTTGGTGATATTCTTGCTAATTATGACAAACGTTTGAGAGAGTAGTGTAGTTGTAGCTACTACAATTGTGTATGGTACTTGTTCTGTGTATATAGAGACTCTCTCTCTTGTGCGCTACCCTTGGAGAAGGAGGGCTCTACTTGTCTTGGGTTGTTGTTGCAATTAGCAGCTAGGGTTTCTCTGTTGGTTATAGAGTAGGCTTGCTAGAATTATTCTAAGTAAAGGTTAGTGTGGTCGGGGGTGGAATATGTAAATGCCTATGGTTGGGTGACAATGATGTGAAATTGTCTATGGTTAAATGAACATACCAAAATTTTAACAACATGATGCTGCTACTATATACTCGGCCTCTATCATGGATAAAGAAATTGAATATTGTTTCTTGCTCAACCAAGACATTAGACTATTTCCCAGAAAGAATGCTCCTCCACTTGTACTTTTCCTATCATCAACATTGCCTACCCAATCTGCATCTGTATACGCTATTAGAGTAAAATATTCACCTCTTGAGTACCACAAGCTGAAGTCTAAGGTGCCCTTTAGATATTTGAATATTATTTTCACAGCTTGTACATGAGTTCGTTTTGGTGCATCTTGAAATTGTGCAACCAATCCTACTGCTTTTGTAATGTCTGACCTTGATGCCATCACATATAGTAGGTTTTCAATCATTGACCTGTAGAATGTTTTATTTACTTTTGGAGATTCATCATCTTTGCTCAATTTACAACCTATGACCATGGGTGTGTTGACTGGTGCACAAGATTCCATTCTGAATTTCTTCAACATCTCCTTGATATATTTGGTTTATGAAATGAATATTCCTTTGTCAAATTGAGAATTTTGTAATCCAAGCAAGAATGACAAGTCACAAAGTGTAGACATCTCAAATTTCTTTTGCATCTCTATTGCAAACTCTTGGTGCATTTTGTTCATGTTGCCTCCAAAAATAATGTCATCTACATAAACCACAACAATCAATTGATTTTCAATTACTAAATTGATGTAAATATTATTGTCAACAATTCCTCTATTGAATCCATGTTGTTGTATATATTTGTCAAGTCCTGAATACTAGGCTCTGGGAGATTGTTTTATCCCATAAAGTGTTTTATTCAATTTTCACTCATGATCCTTATTTTATGATAATAATAACCCTTCTCATTGTTCAATGTATACTTCTTCCTCTAGATTTTCATTGAGAAAGACTAACTTGACATTCATTTGATAGAATTTAAATTTCCTGAATAATGCAAATGCCAAAAACATTCTAATAGCTTCTAGTCTTGCAACCAGGGAAAACGTTTCTTTGAAATCAATACCTTCCACTTGAGCATAACCTTTACAAACCAATCTTGCTTTATTTCTGATTACTTTCTCATATTCATTAACTTGTTCTTGAAAACCCACTTGGTGCCAATCACATTTTTATCTTTCGGCCTTGAAACAAGTTCCCATGTCACATTCTTCTCAATTTGATTCAGCTCTTCCTCCATAGCATTAGTCTAATGTTTGTCTTCGTTGGCTTCTGTAAAATTCTTAGGCTCTATTTTAGATAGAAATTATAAGTTTTCATGTGTTGGTGCACTTGCTAGTCTTCTTCTAGTTTGAACTCCAGTATCTTTATCACAAACAATTAGATTTTCCGAATGATTCTTTCAGAGAAATCTAGATGGTTTCTTTGTATCTTGACGTTTTGTTTTTTTCTTCTTCATTTTATTCTCCTTCTTCTTTTTCTTCTTTGTATCTTGGCTCATCTATTTGAATATTTACTTGTGATTTCACCTTCTGATACCTTGCTTCATCCAATTTTACATTGGCACTCTCTATGATTTTGCACAATGTTGTCTTGTAACATCTGTAATCTTTACTTCTTGATGAATAACCAAGAAAGATACCTTCATCAGCTCTAGAGTCAAATTTTTTCAAATCCTCATCATCTATCTTTATGTATCACTTGCTTCCGAAAACTTTGAAGTATTTAACTGTTGTGGGTCTACCTTTCCATAATTCATGAGGTTTTTTGTTGTGGTTGACTATGATTTTCCATCTATTCAGAATTTGGATTGTAGTGTTGATTAGTTCTCTCCAAAACCTATTTGATAGTTTGGCTTCATTCAATATTGTTCTTGTCATCTCTTGTACGATATGATTCTTCCTTTATATCACTCCATTTAGTTGTGGACTTCTTGTAGTTGTAAAATGTCTCTTTATTTCATGAATATCACAAAATTCTTCAAATTTATGTGAGATAAAATCACCTCCTATGTTCGATCTCAAGCACTTGATTTTCAAATTAGTTTAATTTTAAACTAAGACTTTGAATGCTTTGAACTTATCAAATGCTTCAGATTTTTCTTTTAGGAACGTAACCCATGTCATTCTAGAGTAATCATCAATGAGAAGTTCATGAAGCAATTTTCATCTTGTAGATTTTGTGTTCTTGTAGGCCCAAAAATATCTGTATGAATGAGATCCAATAGCTTCATTGTTGAGTACTCCTTTTATTTGAAGCTTGTTCTTGTCTATTTCCCATGTTGACATTTCTTGCAAGGAGTGTTCGAAGGTTTATAAATATTTGGCATGTTTCTCACTACTTGTTTAGTGTTTATTTTTACTAGATTATCAAAGTTCATATGGTTCATTCCTCTATGCTATATCCAACTTTCATCTACTTGTCCCACATAGCACTTTTCTCCCTGGATTTCATTGAGGATATATATATTATTTGATGTTCTATACACATTTTCTACTAATCTTCATGATCCTTTCTTCATGATCTCACAACCTTGAGAATGAAATGTGAGATTTTTTACTTGATCACACATTTGACTAACAATAAGGAGATTATGTTTCAAACCTTCAACATACAAGACATTTTCTATTTTAGTTTTTCCATTGTTGAGACTGAGAGTTATTTTTCTAGCTATCCTTGTGGTAGCATTATCTCCAAATGTCACACTGTCTTCGTTAAGTTTTGACAAATTGAGAAACTTTCTCTTATCGTCTGTCATGTGACTTGAACATCCATTGTCAACGTATCATTAGTTTCCTTTGTTTTGAGCATGAAGGGTAGTTTGCACAAGCATAAATTCATCTTTCTTTTACTCTTATTGTTCCTACTTTATTTTCCAAAATCCTGTGGGTTATTTCTTTTGTTCGGCAAGGGTATCTTCTTCTTGGTTTTGTCTAGAAGTTTCCACTAGGATACTTCTACAAAAATGTGTTATGTGCCCATAGTTGTTGCAATTATAACATACAACGTTGTAATAAATAAAGGGGAAAATGAATTATAGTTTCTATTTGAGAACCCATAAGTACTTTTGTCTTTGTTCCACACATAATTATTTCTATCATGTGCTCTACAATCTATTTCTTTTGACCAAAATGATTACAACAAAAACAATATCCAAAGAAAGAATTTTGATATAGGGTCATGTGAGGTCACCTTGGTGGGAAAGATCTTTTGAATATGTACTTGTTGTCTTTGGAAGGAATGTCAATTATATACAGAACATCATTTTCTTTCTTCCTATTGTCTTCATCATTGATGGAGCTTTTGAGTACATTAGAATAGCTTTTAGATTTTCCTTCATTTATTTTCTTTGGTGGCTCTATAGATTTTGAATCTTCTTTGGTGGACATTTGACACTTATCATATCCAAGATCAGTCTTAATGAATGGATACCTTTGAAAATTTATGATATAATCTAAGGTTTGAATACTCTTTTCAAACTTCAAGCATCTATTCAACTTTTTTCTCCAGTTCCTTTCTCAAAGAAACAATTTCAAATTCTATATTTTCGCAGTTTTATTCCTTTTCCTTCGATTGAATTCTCATTTCTTATTCTATCCTTCTTGCCTCTTCTAATTGAACCTTTATGTTCATGATAGTTTTTTCTATTTCTTCAAGACTTTGTGACATTTTGTATGTTGAATCACGATCCTCTTCTTCATGTTTCTACAACTGCTCCTTTTGTTTCAAAATATTTTTCCTAATCTTCTTTGTTTCACTTAAGGCACACATGAGTTCTTCTTATGAATTCATCATTTCTTTCCCTTTGTCTTCATTAATATTTGTTTCAATTTCCATAAAGAAAGTTTCTTCTCCATCACTATACAAATTTATTTCACTGCTTTCTTCAAACGAGTCACTAACCCCTTTTGAGTATATAATATTCTTTTGCTTATAAGAGTTCTTCTTTTCATGCGTGTCCTATTTGTAGTTATTTTTTTGTTGATGATGTTTGCTCTGTTGGAATACTGAGAGGGTTAGTGAATCAATATGAGAACTTTTATTACTTTTAACCACAATATATTCTTCAACAATATTCAACAATTTAACATTAGCATTCAATATATCATCAACAGTATAATCATAAGCAACAACACATCAACAATATCACATCAAATACATAGTACACAAAAATTTATGTGGAAACCCAAATGGGACAAAAACACAGAATGATTTTCTTATATATCAAAAGAATGCATTCATTGGAAGCACCAACTTCCCAATTCTCTAGGTGCAACTAGAAGGAGGCTCCAACCCCCTATTTACATGCTCCAATCTAAAGGAAGCTACAACTCCATGAATTATCTGGCTCCAACCAGAAGGAGGCTACAACCCCCAAATTTGTAGGCTCTAACCTGAAGGAGGCTCCAACTCCCTATATTCTACGACACCAACCGAAAGGAGTCTAAAACCCCCTTTCCTTTCCCAGACCTGTCACCCTAAAATATAAGTGTAGATGAACTGTCACTACAACAATCACTACCAATATCAATAACATTTTCTCTGTCACTGGCACTGTCACATCAACCTGCTTAATCTGTCTCTATCATCAACCTATCACTATCACTGCATCCAATCTCTATCACTATCTCATCAAATTGTAATTGATCAAAAAACTGTGTGTATATGCCACTGTTAGGATTTGTCCCTAACCCCTCATAGTTATTCATTAGTTAGTTATCATTGTAATAAGTTGTCAACCCTCATTATTATGGGGACCATGAGTAGTTAGGAGGTTGGCTAGTAGAATGTTATAAATTGGTTATGGTATTGGCCCTTGGTATTGTCCCATGTTATTTTTAGTTTTGAACTATATTTAAAGAATGCATCTATCCATTGTATGTTCTTGAGGATTATTGTAAGAGAGCTCTACTGATTCAGAGGTTTCCCCCTCGAAGAGGCAAGTGAACAAAGATTTATATGGTATCAAAATTATATTTCTTCTCTATATTTTTGTTCTACATTTGATGTTCATGTTACTTGCACAATATGTTTGTTGGTTTTGTTAACTGTTCCAGGTATACTACAAGTGGTATCATATCACTTTCTTGGGTAGGATGTGTGGGTGATTTTTTTTTCCAAGGTAGTAACATGTTCCAGCATCGATAAACCATAGAGATCTGTCATTCAACTCACAAATCCATGATTAGGGAAGCATACATGCAGAAAATGCAAGTGGTTATTAAGTGCATATATGTTGGCCACCCTTGTAGCCCTTGTTGGTACCCCTTTGAGTGGTAGCACGTCAGACATCACATGTGCACGAACTTTCCCTAGGCATCCTAAAACCCTCCTAGCTCAATCAATAGATCGCTTGACTGCTATAGTGTCAACGAGAACAACACTAAGGAAGATACTCTCTAGTACATGGGTAATCAAGTAGTATGACTAAGGGTAAGATTGAGCCTCTTTATTTGGTTCCTTGAGATATTGGTTCGAGTACTACTTTCAATCCTACATGTATATCATAGAGTTATAGCACAGGGAAAACCCTTGACTGTAGGTAATCTGAAACAAATCTTAACCCTCAGGAACGACATAGAACATAAAAAGAACAACACAGAAGGAACATAAACAAGATCAGTTGACGTGCAACCTAGGCTCATGCAGTCTAGTTGCAAAATTCCTACATCTTTCTTCCCGTTAAGAATTTGGACATTCTAACACTACATAATTAGTGAGATCGAAGTATAACTCGGTAGGAGTTAAAAAAAAAATTGTGGGCCTGACAACACCTTTATTTGAGACCTATCCCATTGAATTTCTCTTTTCTCTCTTATGTCAATGATAACTTTCATTTTTCAATGTGGACCTGGCCCATTTACACACTTGTTTACGACCCATCCATTTGGCTTCCTTTTTTAACCCTGATCACAATGATCCCTAACAATTTTAAGCCTTTGTGTACTTGATCTCCTTCCTGACACCCTTATTTTCAACTTAGCCTGTCACAATGTGCCATGCCACCTGCTCTCAAACCACAAAAGAGTGGGACACTAAGGTCAACCACCTATATGAAGATGTCTCTATGATCAAACAAACCCTAGGGGACCTTGTCCAGCTCAACAACGCTTTGAAGACATGGGTAACATGAAGACCACCCTGCACAACATTTCCCAACTCCTTGGATTGTTTGACAAGGGTAAGAAATAGGAGTATCAATGTTAATCCATGCATTCTTCTCATTACGAGAATACTCATAATTACCACTCCCCTTAAGGTTCCTCAAACTCCTGGAATAAGCTTCCAAAAGTGGAGATGCATAAATTTGATGGATATGACCCAATTGGGTGAGTCTCCCAAATGGAACACTACTTCTCCCTCCATGATATTCAAGATGATGAGACCAAACTCCATGTAGGAATTTTGTACTTAGACCAAGAACGTTGGCAATGGTGATAGTGGCATAAGAAATGCTATCCAGGACATCCCAATTGAAAGATGTTCACCAAAGCTATTTGTACCCATTTTGATCAGGAATATCATTATTTTGGGTGCCTCACCAAGATGAAACAAACAAGTTCAATAGTTGATTTCATAACCACATTTGAACAACTTGCTATCAGAACTAAGGGCTTATCTGATGAATTTTATCTTAAATGTTTCATAAGTGGCTTAAAGGAGGCAATTTGTGCTCATGTATGCATGCATCATCATATTACTTGGTTACATGTGTGCCAATTAGCATTGGACGATGATACCATTATTCAGGAACAACCCCTTTGTTCTTTAGTCCCCAACAATCCTATTCCAAGGGCCACCACTACTCCCACTCAAATCTTGAAGGTTCAAAAGGTGTCTCAAATAGAAATGAAACAAGGGCTTTGTTTTTATTGTGATGAAAAATATGCATCGATACACAAATGTCGTGAACAAAAGTTATTCCATATTGATGGGTCATAAGATAGAATGTCAGATGAGGCCCCCGAGCCTAAGGATATCGATCCCACTCCACCCCTCTCAGAAGTCGTTGCACCTCCTGTGGAAGAAGAAGAACCTGTCATCTCTCTCCATGCCCTTGTTGGTATTTCTTCTCCATAAACATTAAATATAAAAGGATACATAAAAAAATGACTGGTATTCATATTGATTGATAATGGAAGCACCCATAATTTTATTCATCTTAGGGTTGTTGAGGATGTCGATTGTTTTATTCGACTAGTTTCGAATTTTCAAATTATCATAGCTAATGGGGGTAAAATGAAATGTGGGGGCCATCATGAGAATGTCAAACTCCAAATGGGTGATTACACCCTGAAAAATCACATGTTTTCCATTGCCATGGGTGGTTGTGATATTGTCTTGGGTGTTGAATGGTTGCACACTTTCGGAATGATTACCATGGATTATCATGTGTTATATATGAGCTTTACTGAAGAGGCTCACACTTATACCCTATGCAGCTTGCAGGATGGGTCCCCAGAAATTATCACCTCTCATAGAATATAGAAACTTATGAAGAAAGGTCATGATGGGGTGATTTCCCAATTTAATTCCATCCAGGTACAAGAGCCACCAACCCCTGCAATCCATCCTAACCTACAAATTGTCTTGGATAAGCACCATAGGGTCTTTGAGACACCCATGAAATTACCCCCATATTGGGGCAAGCATGATCACAACATCCCTCTCATTCTAGGTAGTCAACCCCCCAATGTATGCCCATACTGGTACCCCTTTTCTAAAAAAATGAAATAAAAAAAATAGTGCAGGAATTATTGGAAGTCGACGTAATTTGTCCAAGTACCAACCCATACTCTTTCCCTATTGTAATGGTCCTAAAGAAAGAAGGTTCTTGGCACATGTGTCCATATTTTTTCACCCTTAATAAATTTATCATTAAGGATAAGTTTCCCATTCTTGTCATTGATGATCTATTGGATAAGATCCAGAGAACCTCTTTCTTAACCAAATTGGATATTTGCTATCGTTATCACCAAATTAGTATGAAGGAAGCATATATTTCGAAGACAACTCTACGAACTCACGAAGTCCATTATGAGTTCTTGGTAATGCCTTTTGGGCTTTGCAATGCTCCCTCTACCTTCCAAAGTCTCATGAATAAACTCTTGAATCCCTACCTTTGGAAGTATGTTTTAGTTTTCTTTGATGAGATTCTTATTTACAACCGCATTTGGGATTCCCATCTTCAACATGTGGGCACACTTCTCCAATTGTTATGGGACCATCAGTTGTTCGTCAAAAAGTCCAAGTGTTCATTTGGGAAAAATGAGGTTGAATACTTGGGACACATTTTCAACCATGATGCAATACGTGTGGATCCCACCAAGATTCAAGCCATACAAGATTGGCCACATCCTAAGACTTTGAAAATCCTTTGAGGTTTCCTTTGCCTCACCAGATATTACAAGAAAATTTTCCACCATTATGGAAAAATTGTCCAGCGATTTACGAACCTTATTAAGAAGAATTCATTTCATAGCCACATTTGAACAACTTGATATCAGAACTAAGGTCTTATTTGATGAATTTTATCTTAAATGTTTCATAAGTGGCTTAAAGGAGGCAATTTTAGCTCATGTATGCATGCATCATAATATTACTTGGTTACATGCATGCCAATTAGCATTGGAAGATGATACCATTATTTAGGAACAACCCCTTTGTTCTTCATTCCCCAACTATCCTATTCCAGGGGCCACCACTACTCCCACTCAAATCTTGAAGGTTCAAAAGGTGTCTCCAACATAAATGAAACAAGGGATTTGTTTTTATTGTGATGACAAATATGCATCGGTATATAAATGTCGTGAATAAAAATTATTCCATATTGATGGGTCAAAAGATCAAATGTCAGATGAGGCCCCCGAGCCTGAGGATATAGAGCCCACTCCACCCCTCTCAGAAGTCGTTGCACCTCCCGTGGAACCAGAAGAACCCGTCATCTCTCTCCATTCCCTTGCTGGTATTTCTGCTCCATAAACATTAAATATAAAAGGATACATCAAACAATGACTGACATTCATATTGATTGATAATGGAAGCACCCATAATTTTATTCATCATAGGGTTGTTGAGGATGTTGATTGTTTTATTCGACTAGTTTCGAATTTTCAAATTATCATAGCTAATGGGGGTACAATGAAATGTGGGGGCCATCGTGATAATGTCAAACTCAAAATGGGTGATTACACCCTAAAAAATCACATGTTTTCCATTGCCATGGGTGGTTGTGATATTGTCTTGGGTGTTGAATGGCTACACACTTTGGGACCGATTACCATGGATTATCAGGTGTTATATAGGAGCTTTATTGAAGAGGCTCACACTTATAACCTATGCAGCTTGCATGATGGGTCCCCATAAATTATCACCTCTCACAGAATAGAGAAACTTATGAAGAAAGGTCATCATGGGGTGATTTCCCAATTTAATTCCATCCAGGTACAAGAGTCACCAACCCCCGCAATCCATCCTAACCTGCAAATTGTCTTGGATAAGCACCACCGGGTCTTTGAGACACCCATGAAATTACCCCCATATTGGGGCAAGCATGATCACAACATCCCTCTCATTCTGGGTAGTCAACCCCCCAATGTATGCCCATACTGGTACCCCTTCTAAAAAAATGAAATAAAAAAATAGTGCAGGAATTATTGGAAGTCGACGTAATTTGTCAAAGTACCAACCCATAATCCTTCCCTGTTGTAATGGTCCTAAAGAAAGAAGGTTCTTGGCGCATGTGTCCATATTTTTTCACCCTTAATAAATTTATCATTAAGGATAAGTTTCCCATTCTTGTCATTGATGATCTATTGGATAAGATCCAAAGAACCTATTTCTTCACCAAATTGGATCTTTGCTTTGGTTATCACCAAATTAGTATGAAGGAAGCATATATTTCGAAGACAAATTTACGAACTCATGAAGGCCATTATCAGTTCTTGGTAATGCCTTTAGGGCTTTGCAATGCTCCCTCTACCTTCCAGAGTCTCATGAATAAACTCTTGAATCCCTACCTTTGGAAGTATGTTTTGGTTTTCTTTGATGAGATTCTTATTTACAACTGCATTTGGGATTCCCATATTCAACATGTGGGCACACTTATCCAATTGTTATGGGACCATCAGTTGTTCATCAAAAGGTCCAAGTGTTCATTTGAGGAAAATGAGGTTGAATACTTGGGACACATTGTCGACCCATGATGCAATACGTGTGGATCCCACCAAGATTCAAGCCATACAAGATTGGCCACATCCCAAGACCTTGAAAATCCGTTGAGGTTTCCTTTGCCTCACCAGATATTACAAGAAAATTTTCCACTATTATGGAAAAATTGTCCAGCCATTTACGAACCTTATTAAGAAGAATTCATTTCATAGCTGCATTTGAATAACTCACTATCATAACTAAGGGATTATCTAATGAATTTTATCTTGAATGATTCATAAGTGGCTTAAAGGAGGAAATTTGTGCTCATGTCTGCATGCATCATCATATTACTTGGTTACATGTGTGCTAACTAGCATTGGAAGCTGATACCATTCTTCAAGAAGAACCCCTTCGTTCTTCAGTCCCCAACTGTCTTATTCCAGGGGCCACCACTACTCCCACTCAAACCTTGAAGGTTCAAAATGTGTCTCCAATAGAAATGAAACAAGGGATTTGTTTTTACTGTGATGAAAAATATGCATCAGGACATAAATGTCGTGAACAAAATGTTTTTCATATTGATGGGTCAAAAGATTGAATGTCAAATGAGGCCCCCGAGCCTGAGGATACCGAGCCCACTCCACCCCTCTCAGAAGTCATTGCACCTCCTATGGAACCAGAAGAACCAATCATTTCTCTCCATGCCCTTTCTAGTATTTCTTCTCCACAAACATTAAAGATAAAAGGCTACATCAAACAACAACCGATAGTCATATTGATTGATAATGGAAGCACCGATAATTTTATTCATCGTAGGGCTGTTGAGGTTGTCGATTGTTTTATTCGACTAGTTTCAAATTTTCAAATTCTCATAGCTAATGGGGGTACAATGAAATGTGGGGGCCGTCGTGAGAATGTCAAACTCGAAATGGGTGATTACACCCTAAAAAATCACATGTTTTCCATTGCCATGGGTGGTTGTGATATTGTCTTGGGTGTTGAATGGTTGCACACTTTGGGACCGATTACCATGGATTATCAAGTGTTATATATGAGCTTTACTGAATAGGCTCACACTTATACCCTATGCAACTTGCATGATGGGTCCCCAGAAATTATCGCCTCTCACAAAATAGAGAAACTTATGAAGAAAGGTCATGATGGGGTGATTTCCCAATTTAATTCCATCTAGGTACAAGAGCCACCAACCCCCACAATCCATCCTAACCTACAAATTGTCTTGGATAAGCACCACCGGGTCTTTGAGACACCAAAAAAATTACACCCATATTGGGGAGAGTATGATCACAACATCCCTCTCATTCCGGGCAGTCAACCCCCCAATGTATGCCCATACTAGTACCCCTTTGCTAAAAAAATGAAAGAAAAAAAATAGTGCAAGAATTATTGGAAGTCGACGTAATTTGTCCAAGTACCAACCCATACTCCTTCCTTGTTTTAATGCTCCTAAAGAAAGAAGGTTCTTGGCGCATGTGTCCAGATTTTTGCACCCTTAATAAATTTAACATTAAGGATAAGTTCCCCATTCTTATCATTGATGATCTATTGGATAAGATCCAGAGAACCTATTTCTTCACCAAATTGGATCTTTGCTTTGGTTATCACCGAATTAGTATGAAGGAAGCATATATTTGGAAGACAACTTTACGAACTCATGAAGGCCATTATGAGTTCTTGGTAATGCCTTTTGGGCTTTGCAATGCTCCCTCTACCTTCCAGAGTCTCATGAATAAACTCTTGAATCCCTACCTTTGGAAGTATGTTTTGGTTTTCTTTGATGAGATTCGTATTTACAACTGCATTTGGGATTCCCATATTCAACATGTGGGCACACTTCTCCAATTGTTATGGGACCATCAGTTGTTCATCAAAAAGTCCAACTGTTCATTTGGGAAAAATGAGGTTTAATACTTGGGACACATTGTCGACCATGACACAATACACGTGGATCCCACCAAGATTCAAGCCATACAATATTGGCCACATCCTAAGACCTTGAAAATCCTTTGAGGTTTCCTTTGCCTCACCGGATATTACAAGAAATTTTTCCACAATTATGGAAAAATTGTCTAGCCATTTACGAAACTTATTAAGAAGAATTCATTTCATAGCCGCATTTGAATAGCTCATTATCATAACTAAGGGATTATCTATGAATTTTATCTTGAATGATTCATAAGTGGCTTAAAAGAGGAAATTCGTGCTCATGTCTACATGCATTATCATATTACTTGGTTACATGCATGCCAACTAGCATTGGAAGCTGATACCATTCTTCAGGAACAACCCCTTCGTTCTTCAGTCCCCAACTGTCTTATTCCAGGGGCCACCACTACTCCCACTCAAAACTTGAAGGTTCAAAATGTGTCTCCAATAGAAATGACACAAGGGATGTTTTTTTACTGTGATGACAAATATGCATCGGGACATAAATTTCGTGAACAAAATGTTTTTCATATTGATGGGTCAGAAGATCGAATGTCAAATGAGGCCTCTGAGCCTGACGATACCAAGCCCTCTCAGAAGTCGTTGCACCTCCTGTGGAACCAGAAGAACCCATCATCTCTCTCCATGCCCTTGCTGGTATTTCTTCTCCGCAAACATTAAATATAAAAGGCTACATCAAACAACAATCGATAGTCATATTGATTGATAATGGAAGCACCCATAATTTTATTCATCGTAGGGTTGTTGAGGATGCCAATTGTTTTATTCGACTAGTTTCAAATTTTCAAATTCTCATAGCTAATGGGGGTACAATGAAATGTCAGGGCCATCGTGAGAATGTCAAACTCCAAATGGGTGATTACACGAAAAATCACATGTTTTCCATAGCCATGGGTGGTTGTGATATTGTCTTGGGTGTTGAATGGTAGCGCACTTTGGATCGATTACTATGGATTATCAGGTGTTATATATGAGATTTACTCAAGAGGCTCACACTTGTACCCTATGAAACTTGCATGTTGGGTCCCCAGAAATTATCAACTCTCACATAATAGAGAAACTTCTAAAGAAAGTTCATCATGGGGTGATTTCCCAATTTAATTCCATCTAGGTACAAGCACCACCAGCCCCCGCATTTCATCCTAACATGAAAATTTTCTTGGATAAGCACCACCGAGTCTTTCAGACACCCATGAAATTACCCCCATATTGGGGCAAGCATGATCACAACATCCCTATCATTCTGGGAAAACAACACCCCAATGTACGCCCATACTGGTACCCCTTTGCTAAAAAAAATGAAATAAAAAAATAGTGTAGGAATTATTGGAAGTCAACGTAATTTGTCCAATTATCGGCCCATATTCCTCCCCTGTTGTAATGGTCCTAAATAAAGAATGTTCTTGGCACATGTGTCCATGTTTTTTCACCCTTATTAAATTGATCATTAAGGATAAGTTTCCCATTCTTGTCATTGATGATTTGTTTGATGAGCTCCAGAGCACCTGTTTCTTCACCAAATCGGATCTTTGCTTTGGTTATCACCAAATTAGTATGAAGGAAGCAAATATTCCAAAGACAAATTCACGAACTCATGAAGGCCATTATGAGTTTTTGGTAATTCATTTTGGGCTTCACAATGCTCCCTCTACCTTCCAGAGTCTACTGGATGAACTCTTGAATCCCTACCTTCGAAAGTATGCTTTGGTTTTCTTTGATGACATTGTTATTTACAACCACATTTTGGATTCCCATATTCAGTATGTGAACAGACTTCTCCAATTATTATGGGACCATCAGTTGTTTGTCATAGAGTCCAAGTGTTCCATTGGGGAAAATGATGTTGAATACTTGGGACACATTATCGACTGTGACGCAGTACGCGTGGACTGCACCAAGATTCAAGCCATACAAGATTGGCCACATCCTAAGACCTTGAAAATCCTTTGAGGTTTCCTTTCTGATGCAAATCCCCTTCTCTCCCCGAGGTTCTTAGACCTCCCAGTCAAGGATCTTCAAATACCTTAGCCGAAATAGCTCTTTGGGCCTATAATAGACCCTGGAATCAATTTACACAAGCCCCTGTTTGTTACCACATAGGTTCAATTCACCCACGACCTCATTCTCTAGAACTTCTCCTAACGTTGAGTGGCGAGCACTAGCTCCTTCTCTAGGATATTCTTCAATATGACCATGATCTATAACCTCAGTCTAGACCCCTTCACAACTTCGGGCTTCGGTTGTTTTGGATGCATCTAGTTCTTTTTTACCCGAACTCTGAGCTGGCAAAATCATTCGGATCCAGATCAATAGTTCGCACTCCCTTTTCCCTTGAAGTTACGAATTAGATGTCATGTCCTCTCCTCAATCAACAATCAATATTGTCCTTCGTTCCCACTTCGGGTGACTTGCAATCAACACCCACTTTCTCCTCTCTCTTCCTCGAATTCCACAATATGGTGATGCATGTCCTTCCCTTCACGGATCGATGATCACAATGGACTTCACTAATTCGGGCTTCGGGAGTTTTGCACACTCTTCCCTCACTTTTCTCCGAAGTACTTTTTTGCCGAAACACACAAATCTCTATTGCGTGTTCTCTTGGATCCAACGGTCCAAATCTCTTTTGCCTTTGAGACTTCGTGAAAATTGACTTTTTGCTCCACGTAAATCTCCTAGAGCTCTACCTTCCAAACTCTCTGATCCGATGCCACATATTATCCTTGCTACCAACGGCTAGGATTACTTCACGGCTTGAGGACTTCAATAATCCCCTCTCCTTAAACACTTCAAAACCTCTAAACCACGAAGTGCCAAATGACTCCACGACTAACCTCGATGCAGCTCTCCCAGATCTTATGGTCTAGAACGATCTTGCTTCCTCCTGAACGGATCTTTCTCATTAATTTGGGAAATATTAAAGGGATCCTCCCTATTGAAGGATTTTCACCCTCTATCTCTTACGAGCTTGTTCTTTCTTGAAACCTCTAACTCCTCGGAGCATTTCTTTGACACTTAGTCGAATTTTGACTCTATGCACCCCTTGCAATAGATTTTCTTCCACAACTAAACTTATTTGTGAGGGACTGTGCACACCTTGCACCAGTTCTTACACTCTTCTAAAAATACTCTTAAGTTACTCCTCCTATGCTTTTGAGTCAAAAGACTTTGTTAATGCACTCCTTGTGGACAACATGCACTCCTTGCATACAAAGCTCCAATTTATCTCTCCTGAGCTTCTAAGTCGAACTAGACTTTGACAATGCACTCCTTGCGGAAAATATGCACACCTTGCATAAAAAAATGTAAAGTTATCTCTTTTGATCTTCTAATTCGAAATAGACTCTGTCAATGCACACCTTGCAGACACTTATGCACTCTTTGCAAACAAAATCTTCATGTTATTTCTTTTGAGTTTTTGAGTAGAAATAGACTTTTTCAATGCACGCCTTGCAGACAGTACGCACTCCTTGCACAGGCTCGTAGAAGAGAAAAACTTGAAACTTATCTAATCCTCACAGATTCATACATTCAACCATGTAAATGCATCCATAACATAAGAACAAGTAATTGTTGGAATACTGAGAGGGGGAGTGAATCAGTAATAACGTAATTATAATCCCTTTTCTTCAAATGTTATATCAATGTAGAATTATTATCCAATAATTAGCAGTAATAAATAAATAGTCACACACATACACAGTACACCAGTGTTTTATGTGGAAACCCAAATCGGGAGAAAACTACGGAATGCTTTTTCTTATATGTCTTGAAGAATTACATTCATTGGAAGCACCAACTTCCTTTGTTTTCCAGCTGCAACTGGAAGGAGGCTCCAACCCCCTAGTTTCTCAGGCTACAA
>SNQJ01S0051379.1:20328-31990 GCA_010110895.2 Picea sitchensis | reverse complement strand
CTGACAAATTCACTTTCCTTCATCTCATTATTCCACAATTAAGCATGGTTTCTTTTACTCCACAAAGCGTCTTCCCATGAGGGCTTTCACCGTAAGGGGACCACTTTGGAGTTCATCCATATTTACTTCTTATCAACCATGAAAACACAATAATGAGTCATATTTACATCAAACACTATTGGGTCCATTACCTAAACCTTTGTGCTACGGGGCTTTCTTCAAGGGTTGACATCAATGACAACCAACCTTAATCAATAGTAATAACATATAATTGCAATTTAACATAAAACCTACCATTCATTCATTCAGATAGACACAACAATAACAACAACAAACAATTGGATCAACTTTTCTCTGTTATATTCATTCAAATAATATGTTCATACAATGTTCTTCAACATATCCACAACTCTCAGCTTCAAATAACTTTCAGAAAAATTCAACTAATTTGCAACAAACTCATTTGGGAATACAATACATTTATTTATACAAAACGAGCTCATAGATATTTTCCCTCCGACTACCTTAGTGCTATCTTATCAAATTAAAATATTTCAACTACTAAGGCTTATTACAATAAATGTTCAACACAGACAGATAAGAGTGAATGCTTCAGATCTATACTGCCATTAACTACATTAAAGGAAAATACACTCCCCGTCGATCTCATGCGATGGTTCAACTCCTAAACATTTAATATGTTCTTTAATTACAATCTTTTCAAGATATGTGCATGACATGTCATCTTTAAAATTCAAAATCACTTCAAAATGTTCGCTGGGGTGTTGATTTGTCCTCCACTTGCACTTTGATGACGATGCCCCTGCCTCGTACTCCTTTGAAAACAAAATCATGGACTCATGTCCATGGGCTCCTACACTGACCTTCCATACTTCTTAATATCTCCTTCATTTACCCAACTGACATATTCTATTGGGTGTCCTTTCCACTTTACCAAATACTCAAAATAAGTCTTCCTTCGGGTTTTCTTACCAATTCTCTAATCTATGATCTTCTCCATCTGCGGATTTTCTACTATAGGCATCTGCTTCTCCCACTGGATCTCTTTTTTATCTTATGATCCTTTGTCATGTTCCCTATAAGGATACAAGTATGAAATGTTGAATATGGGTGATATACCCACATCCTCTGGAAGCTCTATCTCATAAGCATTTTCATTAAATTTCTTTAGGATCTTGCATGGTTCTATCTTCTTCATCTTCAGTTTGTTATATGTTCCCCTTGGAAAACTTTCCTTCCTGAGATGTGCTAGAACTTGATCTCCCACTTCAAATTGAAGTTCTCTTCTATGCAAATAAACTCTTCATTTATATTCGTTGTTTCTCTTCTGCAACTACTCTTTGATCTGATTATGAAGCTTTTGCATTTTTGTAGTGAAATCTTCTACTCCAACACTTATGAATTCATTCTGCTCTAAATGTATTAACTCAAATACTCCTCTTGGCTTCATCCCATTTACAATATGGAATGGGATCTTTCCTATACTTATGTTTGGTGAGTCATTGTATGGAAACTCTGCTTGTGATAGAATTTGATCCCACTCCCTATGATGTTCAGTGACTAGACTCCTCAACAAATTTACTAAACTCTGATTTATCACCTCAGTTTGTCCATCTGTTTGAGGGTAATATGATGAACTAAAGGACGGTTTTGTCCCCATTTTCTTTCACAATGTCCTCCAGAAATGACCAACAAATTTAGTGTCCCTATCTAAGACAATACTCTTGGGAAACCCATGAAGTCTCACAACTTCCTTGAAAAACAAATTTATAATGTGTGTTGCATCATTAGTTTTCTGGCATGGGATAAAGTGTGCCATTTTTGAGAATCTATAAACTACCACAAATATGGAATCAGTTCCTCTTTGTATCCTTGTAAATCCCAACACAAAATCCATGCTTATTGCATCCGAAGGCCTATTTGGAATAGGCAATGCTTGATGCAATCCAATGTTTTGTCTCTTTCCTTTTGCATATTGGAAAATGTTACATTTGTCCAAAAATTTCTTCGCCTCTACCCTCATACCTATCCAATAGTATGAACTTCTCAATTGTGCAAATGTCTTGTCATGGCCAAAATGTCCTGTTAGACCTCTACTATGTTTTTCCTTCAACAGATTATCTCTCATCGAGCATTTTGGCATGCATAATTGGCTACCTTTAAACACCAATCCATCTTGAATCAGATACTCTATCCACTGGCTTCTGTCTCTAAGCAAAGGATTTTCACATGCTTCATATTCCTCTTTAAAATCTGGATCATCACAATACATCTCCTTAAGGTGTTCAAACCCTAAGGTTTTCACTTGAAATTCCTACAGAATTAGACATCTCCTGCTCAATGCATCAACAACTTTGTTAGCATAACCAGAAATATGTTTAATGAAAAAAGTGAAATTTTTCATGAACTCTCTCCACTTAGCATGTCTTTGATTTAACTTCTCTTGTATGGTTATGAACTATAAAGCCTGATGATTGCTATACAAAACAAACTCTTTTGGAACAAGGTAGTGCCTCCATTTATTTAAGGCTTGAATTACTGCATAAAACTCTTTATCATATGTGGAGTACTTCCTCTTGGTATCATTCATCTTCTCACTGAAATATGCAACATGTTTATTGTCTTGTCTTAAGAACGATCCAATTGCTACTCCACAAGCATCACATCTTACTTGAAACATCTACCCAGAATCTGGCAAGACTAGAATCGATTGTTTTGTTAACATCTCCTTTAATATCTTGAAGATTTTATCAGCTTCTTCTGTCCACTTAAAATACGTGTGTCTCTTCTTCATGGTATGCATCATTGGTGTACAAATTCCACTAAAATTTCTAATGAACTTCCTATAGAAACTTTCTAATCCATGGAAGCTTCTTACCTTGAATATTCTTCTTGGCGATGGCCATTTCGTGATTTCTCTCACTTTCACTGGATCCATCTTCAATTCATTTGAAGAGATTACAAAACCCAAGTAAATGAGTTACGCCTTCATAAAAGAGGACTTCTTCATATTTATCAACAACTTCTCTCGTTGCAATCTTCTCATCAATAATGTTAAGTGTCTCAAATGCTCTTCTTTAGTTTTATTGAAGACTAATATATCATCCAAATATACAATCACAAACTTACCAATAAAATATTTCAATACCTCATTCATCAACCTCATAAAAGTACTTGCGACATTGGTTAAGCCAAATGGAATAACAATCCACTCATACAACCCTTCGTTTGTTTTGAAGGATGTTTTCCACTCATCACCTTCTCTCATTCTTATCTAGCGATATCCACTTTTCAGATCTGTCTTCGAAAATTAATTTTCTCCACTCAAACAATCCATTAAGTCATCCATCCTTGGAAAAGGAAATCTTTACCTGATGGTGATCTTGTTTATGGCTCTTAAGTCTCTACACATTCTCCATCCTCCATCCTTTTTCGGACTCAACACAGTTGGTACTACGCATGGACTCACGATTTCTCTGACCAAACCCTTGTCCATCAAATCTTGGACTTGTTTCTTTACCTCGTCATTCTCTTGAGGTTTCAATCTATACGATACTTTTTTTTGTAGACTCACTCCTGGTATGAGATCAATGTGATGGTTGATACTCCTAATGGGTGACAATGATCTAGGTAACTCATCCACTATTATGTCAACAAAATTCTCTAACGGCTCCTGAATTTCTTTAGGCATATCATCCATAAAAGTACTTGTAAGGATGACTTTGGGCTTCCTCACCACAAAACATTTCATCTCTTGTTCCTTCTTGAATTTACTCAGGAGTTCCTTTCCACTCGTGAGAAGTATACTTGTGTTGGATTCTTCCTTTACTTTATTTTCCTCTATTGGCAGTAACATGTGTGTCCTACCATTATTCTCCAAAGTATAAGTATTTTTTCTCCCATCATGAATGGCATTTGTGTCAAACTTCCATGGTCTCCCCAAAAAAACATGACATACATCCATGGGAATCACATCACACAAAATCTCATCTCTATATCCTCTGATCTTAAATTCAACTAGGCATTTTTTAGTTACCATTACCCAGTGTCCTTTCTGCAACCATGAGATTCTATATGGACTCAAATGTGTAGTTGTCTCCAGCTCCAATTTCTCCACCATTTTTGTGGATACCAAGTTATCATTGTTCCCACTATCAATTATCACCTTGCATACCCTATCTTTAGTCTTGCAAGTAGTTCTGAAAATATTGTTCCTCTGCACTAGTTTTTCCACCTCTGGCTCTGGCTTCAAGAGAAACTTCTTCATCATCAGAGATTTCCGATCTTTTTCACCTTCTACTTCAACATTCCACTTTATTTCTCCTCCTTCTTTATTTCTCTCAAGGCATTCCCAAGACATGTGTCCCATTTTTCCACAAGCATAACACTTCACTTATCCTCCTCTGCCTCTTCCTCTTCCTCGAGGAAATGAATTTCTTCCACCATATTGTCTCCCTCGATAACTTCCTCCTCTTTCTGAGTGACTATGTGGTTTTGCAGTCTCAACCTTAGGATTTTGTGCCTTGTCATGGACAATTCCCTTGCCTATGTTAAGACTTATTCCTCTGCTTCGTTGGCCCTATTTTCTGGCCAACTTCTCTTCTTCCTTTAGTGCAATCTGATAAGCATCCTCCACTATCCTCACTGTCATAATGTTGATTTCATCCTAGATTTCATATCTCGGGCCATTAATATACCTGGCAACCTTTTCATCATATTTCTCTCTCTGTCCAGCCCTGATGTTCAACTTGTAAAACTCCTCTATGTACTCTTTCATTGTCATTCCCTTCTGTCTCAAGTTCTGTAACTTCGTGATAAAATTTATTTGATAATCCTTGGGTATAAATTTAGCTTTCAACTTGGCTACCATTCTATCCCAATTCTTGATCTTTTTCTTTCCTTTGCATCTTCAGTCAGCCTGTAGTTCATCCCAACATAGTGTTGTGTTTCCCTTCAACCTGGTGACAACATGTTTCACCTTCTTCTCCTCATCAACATCTTCATAGTTGAAGTATTTTTCCATTGATCTTATCCAATCCAAAAATTCTTCAACATCTAAATTGCCTTCATATATCGGGATGTCTATCTTTTCTCTAGCTCCCAATTTCACAACTACTTTCAGCAAGCATTCTTCTGCAGCATCCTCTACTACAACTTCCTCAACTTCCCTTTCTTCATTCTCTGCATCACTGACATCTCCAGCATCAGGTGCTCTCCTTTGTGTTGTCTCCATAGCATCTAATCTTGTGTGAAGTTCTCTCATATCCCTTTCCACAGCTTGATTTTCTACAGGTGGCTTTGCACGTGTTCTAGGTGGCATGGTGCTAAACTTTCTTCTTCACACAGAGCCTTAAAAGAAAACCTTTCCTTACGATACCACTTGATGATATCAGACTACCTCTTCTTTCCTACATAAATTAATTATGTGGCTCTAATACTACTTGATGCAGCCCCCCCTTCTCTCCCCGAGGTTCTGTGAACTCCTGGTCAAGGATATTCAAATACCTAAGCCGAATTATCTCTTTGGGCCTATAATAGACCCTGGAATCAATTTACACAGGCCCCCTTTTGTTACTACGGAGGTTCAATTCACCCACGACCCCATTCTTTGATGCTTCTAGTAACACTGAGTGGCGAGCGCTAGCTCCTCCGCTAGGCTCTTCTTCAATATGACCACGAAATATAACCTCAAGCCATCCCCCTTCACAATTTCGGGCTTCAGCTATTTTGGATGCAGTTGGTTCCTTTTTAATCGAACTCTGAATCGATAAAATCACCCAGATCCAAATCAATGGTTTGCGCTCCCTCTGATGACCAACGATTGTAATATACTTCGAAGCTTCGGCTTCAGGAGTTTCAAACATTTTGACACCCTTTTCTCCTAAGGTAACCTTTACCCAAAGTTACGGATCGAATGCCACGTGCTCCCCTCGATCAACGGTCGAGATTGTCCTTCGTTCCCACTTCGGATGATTTGCAGTCAACGCCCACTTTCTCCTCGCTCTTCCTTGAAGTTCATGATCTGGTGATCTGTGTCCTTCCCAGATCGAAGGTCACAATGGACTTCGCTAATTCAGGCTTCGGGAGTTTTGCACACTCTGACCTCACTTTCCTCCGAAGTACTTTTCTATTGAAACAAGCGGATCTCTGTTGTGTGTCCTCTTGGATCCAATGGTCCAAATCTCTTCTGCCTTCGTGACTTCGCAAAAATCAAATTTTTGCTCCACGCAAATCTTCTGGAGATCTACCTTCTGAACTTTCTGATCTGTTTCCTCATATCCTCCTCATAGCCAACGGCTAGGATTAATTTGCATCTTGAGGATTTTGGTGATCCTCGCTCCTTAAACACTTCAAAACCTCTAAACCACGAAGTGCTGAATGACTTCATGACTAACCTCCATGCAACTCTCCTAGATCTGATAGTCTAGAACAATCTGGCTTCCTCCTAAATGGATCTTGCTCATTAATTTGGGAAATCTTAAAGGGCTTCTCCCTATTGAAGGATTTTCACCTCCTATCTCTTCTGATCTTGTTCTTCCTTGAAACCTCTATCTCCTCAGAGCGTTTCTTCAACACTTAGTTGAATTTTGACTCCGTGCACCTGTTTCAATAGGTCTTCTTCCACGACTCAACTTCTTTGTGAGCAACTGTGCACACCTTGCAACAGTTCTTACACTCTTCTACAAATACTCTTAATTTACTCCTGCTGAGCTTCTGAGTCAAAAGACTTTGTCAACGCACTCCTTGTGGACAATATGCACTCCTTGCATACAAAGCTCCAAGTTATCTCTATTGTGCTTTTGATTCAAACTAGACTTTGACAACGCACTCCTTGTGGACAATATGCACACCTTGCATACAAAAGCGTCAAGTTATCTCTCCTGAGCTTCTGAGTCGAAATAGACTCTGTCAACGCACACCTTGTAGACACTTATCTACTCTTTGCAAACAAAAGCTTCATGTTATCTCTTCTGATCTTCTAAGTCGAAATATACTCTGTCAACGCACACCTTGTGGATAATATGCACTCCTTGCATAGGATTGTAGAAGAGAAACAATTGAAACTTATCTAATACTCACAAATTCATACATTCAACCATGTAAATGCATTCATAACATAATAACAAGTAATAAAAAAGAATTACAATTTAACAGAAAGCCTACCATTCATTCATTCAGATCGACACAACAAAAAAACACCAAACAATTAGAACAATGCTTCTATGTTATATTCATGCAAATGATATGCACATGGGCTCATATAATTTCTTCATCAACTCCACAAATCTCAGCTTCAAATAACTTTCAGAAATATTCAACTAATTTGCAACAACCTCATTTGGGCATACAATACATTTATTTATACAAAACGAGCTCATAGAGATTTTCCCTCTGACTACCTTAGCGTTATCCTATCAAATTAAAATCTTTCAACTACTAAGGCTTAATACAATAAATGTTCGAGACAAATAGATAAAAGAGAATGCTTCAGATGTGTACTGCCATTAACTACATGGAAGGAAAATACACTCCCCATCGATCTCATGCGATGGTTCAGCTCCTAAACATTTAAGATGTTCTTTAATTACAATCTTTTCAAAATATTTGCATGACATGCCATCTTTAAAATTCAAAATCACTTCAAAATGCACGTCACGGTGTTGAGTTGTCCTCCACTTATGCTTTGATGATGATGCTCCTGCATCACTTTGCCTCACCAGATATTACAAGAAATTTTTCCACCATTATGGAAAAATTTTATGGCCATTGACAAACCTTCTTAAGGAGAATGCATTTCAGTGGTCTACTGCAGGGGTCCACTGAAACACATTCTTCTTAAGAAGGTTGTTCAATGGTCAAACAATGTTCGTCAATGGCCAGAAAAAATGTTGGGCTATGATTATGAGATCGTCTATAAGAAATACAAAGACAATGTTGTGGTAGATGCGTTGTTCAAACAATATGAAGATGAAGGTTCCCTCTTTTTTCTATCCTTACCAATCCCTCATTTGATTTATGAAGTTTAGAATGAATGGCTCATCCATCCCACTATCTCCCAGATAATTCAACGACTTCAAACTGACACTAGTCCTCCCACCATCTATACTTGGCAAGACAATATACTCATATATAAGGATCACTTGGTTTTGTCTCTAGATTCAGCACTCAACCTTGCAAAAACCCTATGCTCATGCCCACCACTCTTTTTTTGGGAAGGTATGAAAAAGGATATCCTAACCTTTGTCACCGAATGTGACATTTTTAAATGCCATAAAGGTGAAACTTTCAAGACCCCTAAAGCTCTCCAACTATTACCCTTTCCATATTCTATTTGGACTGACATCTCCATGGAATTTATAATGGGCCTTCCTAAATCAGGTAACAAGTCAAACCATAATGGTAGTGGTCGACCACCTCTCCAAGTATGCACATTTGTGTTCCTTACCACACCCTTTTACGCCAGCTCTAGTTGCACAAGTTTTCATTGATCATATTTTCAAGCTGCATGGCATGCCCACATCCATTGTATCCGACCGTGACCCTACCTTCACCAACACCTTTGGGCATGAATTGTTGAAATTAAAGGGCACATGATTGAAAATGAGCACAACATACCACCCACAGATAGATGGCCAAACAAAAGTGGTCAATATGTGTTTGGAAACTTACTTGTGTTTTTTCGTTTCAAACAAACAACATCAGAGGGTGCAATGGTTACCATTGCCAGAATGTTGGTACAATACTTCTTATCATACAACCACCAAAATGACACCATATGAAACGATGTATGGCCAACAACCCCTTACAATAAATTATTATATTCTAGGAACATCAAAGGTCTAGGATATTGACAAGTTGTTAGAAGGTATGGAAGTTACCCTCACATCTCTAAAGGAAAACCTTGACATGGCCCAAAATCGTATGAAGAAACAAGTTGACCAACAACGCTCCTGTTAGAACCCTATATAATAGGGGATCGGTCCTCTGACTAATATATATCTATCTCAGGCACTACGTGTTTGCTTACGATGCTCGGCGAAGGTGGCAGAAAGTGCCCGACACTGACCAAGCATAAGACGAGTGTCTACGTGGGAAGTTCAAAGCAAGTTCTGGTGCATTTTTGCGAAAATTGGTGAAGTGGTTTGAATGACAAAATTTTTACTTTGGTGGGCCAAATGTAAGGTTGGGTTTCTATAATTTATTTTTGGTGAAATGAGCAAAAATTTGCCCTCAGCCTTTGTGCAGAGTTTAGTTAGGTTTATCAAAACATAACTATTCTTACAAAAAAATTGGCAAAAGGTATAGTGGCCGAGGGCCAATCTCCACGCATTCAACACCAAGAGCAGACACACAAGCCAAAGCTAGCGCCAACACCTAAGTCCAAATCCCAAGCCTCGGGCTCACTTCATCAATACAAAATGTAACTGCTGGCATATATAAATGCCAAACGGTGAGTCTACCACATGCATGTGGGATATCACCCGCAGAGAATAAAAAACATATAAAACACAAGTTTTAAACCATACGCCAGGTGTTGAATCAGTTTAAAAGTGTCGAACGCGAGGAAGCATGCAGGCAGAGAAGGTCATGAGATGTCAAGGGATGTCATCAGGCCACATCCGGTTAAACTCTGAAATCGTTAAAGTGCATACGGAGGTTTGGCGCCAAGCAGAGTTGAAAATCCACACACAGACAATCTCCAACCACAGTAGAAGAAGAAATGCCGAGGTTGAAAGTTGGGGTTTTATTCCCACTCACTGTTTCTTTTCCCAATTGTTGGACGCGCACAGAAGTGAACGCTCTCCAGGACTCTCCTTGTTACTGCATTTGGAGCAGTTTGCCATGTTATCTCAACATCTCTACTTGGTATTACTGCATGAACTATGGCAACTACCATTACCAGGGAGGAAACAATACACCCACTTGCATCTCTGTTTCTAATCATTCTTGTTGCTTGTTATGTTCTATCCTTTATCATTGGAAAAGGAGGTTACAGGCATTCCCACAACCACCAGACCTGATAAAGAGGGTGATGAATCGACAACCTTTAGCTTTAGACTGTACGGGAACGGTTGCTTGCAATGAACTTTGTGATGAGGTTTGCTGCTATTGGCATCAACATCGGCGGACTTGTGGTAGGGATATTCCCACGGATACTCTTGTTATTATTGTTGATGAGGATAATGATACAGAACCAGATGGTGATGATGAAAACATAGAAAGTGATTCTAGTTCTAATGAAAAAACAAGTTTCCTTATCCAAGCAAACGGTGGATCATAGACCAAATGCTTGGCCACTGAGTTCCTTATCTGTAGAGCTTTCTAACGACGATGATGATTGTCAAGTTGTGTGTGAACCTTTTAGCCAGTGCTGATGAAGCCTCCAAGAAGAAGCAAGAGGATGAATTTTGCAGTATATCTCAGGAGGAATACAAGGACAATGAAGAATAGGGTATTCCAGACTGTGGCCATAAACACCATTCAGATTGCATCAGAAAATGGTTATTACTAAAAAATCTATGCCCTATTTGCAAGAAAACAACTTTGAATGTATAAAGTCTGTAAGGCAATGCAAGCACAGATTGAAATACATAATTCCTTGGAAGGCAAAATGACACAAAGCTCAAACCACCTGTTGATGAAGGACTTACGGATATTCTTGTTGGATTTGGGTTTTAAGCAGAGGTTGCTCGAAAAAGCATTAAGAGCCATAGGTGGTATTATTGAGAGAGTAGTTGAGTGGATCTTTTTTCAGCCATAAGATTCTATTGGCATGGACTTTGATGCCAGTTCTAATAGTGAGCCTAGCACATCTAATCAGGCATTACCAGATGAAGAAGAAGATAAAGTTTTACAAAGCCATAATGATTTACATTCAGAGGAGGCATCTATGGGAATGACCAAAGGAGATAGGATAAACAATTTTGAGTCCGAAGTTAACAAGGCAGGTGCTGTGAAATGTTCTATTTCCAGGATTCAATTTGATTCGAGTGAAACTAAAGACAATTTAAGTGAGGTGTTGCAGAGCTTAGAATGTGTGGACAAAACCGATCCACCTCAAAAATAGGAAGATATAAGTGGAAAACAAAGATGTCAATGGATTGAGCACTGACACTAGGAGTCCAAAGGGTGTAGGCTGCTCAGTGCAGATAACGAACTTCTGACATTTCCGGTTAATAACATGACAACAACAGCCAATGAACTAGGTGAACCTGGACCAGATTTGGCCAACGAAAGCTTTCAAGACAGGGTGCCATTGATAGTTTGAGATACACGGATGGTGATTTGTTTGCAACATTTTAGAATGAACCGAGTCGGATGAAATTGAATGTGCCAATCGTTGATGCTCTGGTTCGCGGATATGGTATTTGAAGCATCGTTCAAATGAAACTGGTAGTCGAGGGTATATGGAAATTTAATTTCATGAATGACAAATGGAAGGGTCCTAAAATTTAAAACTCACATTAACCTATGTCACTCCACTCACTACCCCACCTCACGTCACTCCACTCACTACCCCACCTCACCTTCCACTCCCACCTACCCCTACGTCATACACCAATAACCATTCCCCTTACGTCATACCCCCCTTACACTCCCACTCATATTCCATACACCCGCGCCCCATCCACTTACCAAA